>VCJC01001162.1:11018-46184 GCA_024140195.1 Backusella luteola | reverse complement strand
GAATATATATATAAAAAAAAAAAAAAACTCCATTAAATATGATATCTCTAATGGATGCGAGAAAGCGAGTATTGGTTTTTCAGTGGCAGTGATGATCAACTTAAAGGCATTAAGAGTTAAAAAGCAATTGCATATGATGCAATATCAAAAAACCACAAATGGTAAGTCTTAAGAGGGTATGCTTAAATGTTTATTTTGGCAATAATTTGTTTTGTTCCAACTGTGTGGTTCATATCAAAACACCGCTTATTGGAGACTCATGATATGCAAACTCCATTGTGAGAGAAGATACAACACTTTTTTTTTCCGAGTCTGATAGTTTAATGTGTTGATTTTAGCTAGCAACATTTGAAGGGATGTAGTATATTTTAAATGCGGGATTTATGCTAATTTTGGGAAAATGGTCCCAATATCCCATACTTGCCCCCGTAAACTAACAATTTAATTACCAACAGCATGATCGCTATTCTTTAATAAAACTTGTAGCTTTAAATGTTGCATGTTACTTCTGGGAAGCTCTAAATGTGAAAGCTTTTCGTATTCAAAGTATATATACGTAATTAAAAAAAAAATGCAGGATTATTTTTAAAAAAAAGTATTTTTCATGTACATTGTAGCTCTTTTTTTAAACAGTTATGTAATTGATAGCATTGATGGATATAGAACACCCTAAAATTAGTGCCGTTAGTTAAAATCGACTCATATATAACACTATTGAATTATGCTTTATTTATGCTCACATCCAATAATAGACTACTGCAATTTATCATAACCTTCCCGAAAGTAACCGCTATCTCTACACATATTATTAATAAATTTATTTAGTGCCAATGGATTTTGATGTTACCCTCATTCAAAGCAGAACAATTTTGGTTTTTGCTTTTTTACACATATTGATTATACCTCTGCTGTGAGTAAAACTGAAGTTAACAAATAAAATGTTTTATAGGGAGCATCCCAAGAGTAGGAGTTTAGCAAGTGCTAGATATACGCCCAAAACTAGGAGCCCCAGGGAACTAAATTTTAAGAGTATCAGTGTTAACCACATATGTAAGATACATGGCATGTATTGTATTTGCCAACATTATTTAATTATCTTCAAGACAGGTGTATGTATATGTTGAGATTCACCCCAACTATACATTACTTCAAAAAAAAAAACGAGACTTTTCCTTTAATATAGAAATGCTTAGATGGTACTTCATATTGGTTATAGGTATCAATTAAATGCAGACGATCGATGCCTGGGACCAGAAAAGTCAAAAGTAATGTACAAAATAATTCTCAATCTTCCACAAAAATTTGCATATAAGAGAATCGAGGCTCTCTATCTTAACTAGGTCTATGGTTTTATCGATTAGAAAACTGCAGGCAAGGGTGTTACTGAAATAAAAGTCTTACGTTCTTCCCTTTCGATAAGTAGCTAAATAATAGAACTCATTGATTTCATTGAAATTCGTTGCTGTATGCCGCAAATACCCGGTTTTAGATTCTTCATATTAAAAGTGGCTTTTATGATAGACAAAGGTCCTTTTTTAGTCAATTATAAGTAGATCCTTTTTAGTTTTTCTTTTTGGTGTTAGTTTCAAAAGTGGAAAGATTATTTTTATTTTTAGATTCAAGTATTAGCATCATAGATTTGGCAAACACTTGCTATATCCTGTTTCAAAGAGTTAAAAGAGCGGCAGGAAAACCCCCCCCATTTTTGTTTTTATAAAATAAGCCAAGCTGGCACGAGAATAGAAGTTGTAAGGACAAACATATACTTTGCCTTTTTAAAATCAAATACAGTGCATACTTTTAATAGAAAATATTTGTTTTCTTTTTGAAGTATATATTTGAATTATAAAAATAAAAGTATGAGGGTATATCGACAAAGTAAGAGGGGAATGAATAAACAGTATACTTTCTAACCTTAATTTTATGGCTTGTATCATATATTTTAAATTCAATGTTCTTCAAAGAAAAGTAGGCTGTTTAAAATTAATGCATAAAATGAGTATATACTCCACACTTTTCTTTATTTAATTATTCTGAACCTTACTTTTTTAATTGAAAAAAAAAAGTATTAAATAAAGGCTAAAACGATGTTTGTTATATATTTTTATACTCAACAGATTAGATACAAGAAATATACTTTTTCATAGACTTTTTCACAGAACTTTTTTGATTCTGAGTATTTATGCTACTCTTTTAGGAAAAAATATCAATCAGATCACTTGGTCTGTGTACCAAAATCAATTGCTTCTACTCGTCTACTTTGTAAATGAAATAAGAATAAGATAGCCTTCAAATGTCATTAGCTCCGATACTCAAAATACAGCAGCTTGCGCTGATTTATTTGGGAATTTTATTAATTGTTCTTAAAGTATTTTTTCTTCCATGATTAGGTCATTCGATCTTTATACATAGTCAAAAGAACATATATGGCTTTCATTTAATTTAAAACTGCTTTCTACACATTCACTATTTTGAGCTATCCTGTTTATAGAATATGGTAGTTTTGTTTCTTCTGAGCAAACGAGAACGTTCAAATAATTTATTACTATGGACCTAGTTTGTGATAGGCAGATGCTTTGGATTTTGTTGGTTGACAGCAAAAGGGTTCATTCTTAAAGTTGATCTACCCTTGAGTGATAAATGAAGCTCAAAAAAGTCCTTAAAAATGAAACATTTACATAATATCGAAACTCCTTTTTGGAGAAGAAGAAATACTCAAATGAACAGTGTCCCAGCTGAGTGCAGCGCTTCAAAAAGAAATAGAAGAAAAGAAAGAAGGAGATAAATAAATAAAAGAGCGATTTTTTTTAAAAAAAAAGAAAGCGAAGTTACATCCAATGTTTACTTGTTAAAGTAAAAAAAGAAAACTGTATTTTTTTAGAAGATAGCAAACAAACATCCCCCTTTTTTCGGGATCATTACTATCATTTTTCTTTTACTTTTCATGTTCTGAAACAAGAATAGAACCTGCCTTCGTCAAAAATAATAAATTACTTAATAAAGTTTGATTCAAACTGAAGCAAGTATCCTTAACAAGAAAAAAACAATACGGGGATGGTTCCGATTTACTTCCCGCCTCTTTGTTCCCGCATGAAATGAAAATAAGTAGAGGGATGGATAGTAAAAGCACAAAAATTGTAAAGTAATTGTATCATGATCTCTTTATTATTTACTATTAAACAAGGTATGTTATTATTCTATTTTATGTGGAAACAGTAATGATAATGATGGATGAATAAAAAGTTTTGGGAAGGCGTACAAAATAGTTAATGCTAATATAAGAGTGCTTAGATGGTAAGTGGAAGCGTTCTGGTATAAAATATTCATATGAATGCATATAAAAGTAAATTAACTTTTAACTTCCACCCTGATAGACCCTGTGAAGGCCAGACATCGATTTTGACATTTTGGAATTTCCGCCCACGTTAAATGGTTTTTCTATTCACCGAAACTTTCTAAAAATATATAAAAAGGGTGAGAGTTTAAACCAAGACTTTTTTTTTTAGAATTTTTTTTTTTTTTCTATTTCCTTTCTTTTTGTTTTTTATATATACTCTCAGTTTATACTTCTTTTCTATAACATTTCTTGCCTTTTTCTTATTCTATATCAAAATATATGAACTCATTTATTAAGCAGACTAAACTCTACACCCAAGAAAGTTGTTTGCGACCCTATAAATGTGAATTTTGCGAAAAGTCATTTTATAGACTCGAGCATAAAGTACGTCATGTAAGAACTCATACGGGTGAGAAACCTCACCATTGCACGTTTGAAAATTGTGACAAAAAGTTTGCAAGATCAGATGAACTCCGTCGACATACTCGAGTTCATGAATCACCAAGTGCAATTACTATGCATTTGAGAAGAAGGTCAAGTAAGTCATCTATCAGTAAGTCTTCTCAGGAAGACTATCTCCGTCAGCAAAAGTTTTGCTCCGTTCTCCGCTTAGCTGCTCCTGTAGCACATCACCAGGCTCAAGAACAAGAAACTAATGCGCCTGAAAAGCCTCTTCTCAATATGGGTAAACTATCTGGAGTATCTATCCTTCATCACTGCGATGCCAATGGATGTTTCAAGTCCTTTTGGCGTAAAGGACAATTAATTCGACATTTACAGAATTACCACAGTGTATCCGTGACCCCAAAGGACCTAGAAGATAAAGGAAGAATGAAGATGTTATTGGATGAATCACTAAGTCTTCCAACTCTGACATTCACTCGCCGGTCATCCGATGAAGACTCGTTTGCCTCAGATTTATCGACCATTGCTGATAATATATCTGAGAAATGTAGCTTTCATAGTAATTCATTTTCCGAGAAGCCTCCCGTGTCCGATACTGCCAAGCGTTTTACTGATGAATTGTTTTCGCAAAATCCGTTCCGTATATTTCTTCCACCACTCAAGAACTCCTCAAGTAGAGGGTTGGCTACCAATGCTACTCCATCGGGAAACAGTTCTTCTAACTCTACGCTTCCTACTATTAAAAGTTTGTTTTCTGATTGATTGGTTCTCTCATTTTTTTTTCAACCATTGTAATTTTATTATAACCTTCTTATCATTTTCCCTCACACACCTTTAATCAGTTGTAAATTGCTAAATTATAATTACATGTACATAACAGATATCATCATTTAATAAACATTTCAAAATAACTTATAATATCAAATAAAGAACTGATCTAAAGAAGCAACAAACGTAATAAAGATATTAACCTTAAACCTTATGTGTATACCACGGAACCAGTATTATTGTTTGCTCCATACAATGATTGAAATAATGTCATCGCGTTTCTTAATCATTTAACTCTTTACTGGTCTATTCAAAAAATTGAGAAAAATTACAAAGTTATGAGAAAAGGGGGAAAACAATTTGAGAAATAAAATAACAATAATTGAGAAAAGTACAGAGAATATTTGGGAAAAAAATATAACAATGTTTGCATAAAAAACCCATCAATGTACAAAGACAATCAATATTGTAAATTCAAAATAAACAAGCATGTTTAAACACCATGAATCGAAAGCAAGTACCAGTAGAATCAGCAAGAGTCCAGCGTAGAGATCAAAGTAGAAGAGCATTTACCAGAAGCACAAGAGTAGAGCCATTGTGAACGGGAATATACCCATCTTCTAAAAATGGAAGCACAGAAGTCAAGTCCATATAAATGAATACAAAACAATTTCTTTAATACAAATAAAGGCATTCAAATGAATCTAAAACAATTTAATTTTTTATAGTGTTATTTATATGTCACGTCTTTAGTGTAGTCTCACCAACCATTAACGAGATCGTATACACCTTTTGAGGCCGATTAAGGGCTATTAAGGAACAAAATATCTGTTTTTCGGATGTGGGTTGATAATAAAAGCCTAACCCCCCTTAACCCATTTTCTTTCTCACCAGCTTTTTCTCATTAATTTGGAAAACTTTCTCAATTTCTTGAAAAACTCTTTATATTGTATGCATACAACTTCGCAAACACCAAAAAGCTGGGGAGTACCAGCGAAGATTCTTATATTCTCCAGACTGCTTATTTGATGAATAGTGATGGATTTAATTTGCTTTATATATACATATATTCTCTCATTTGAGTGCTTTTGGCTAATTTGATACTTCAATTCTTTAAATACGTGCAGAATACTAATTAGTCTTACCAAAACCAAGGCAAAATAAACTTAAATTTTTATACATTACCAATTTGCCTCTATTATAATATTAGGCACTGAACAATACTACAAACTAAACATAAACATGTATAGTATTTTCTTCTCTCTCTTTCTCTATCTTGATCATAAATAAAGATGACACAATAACAAACAATAGTACAAAAAAAAAAAAAAATATTTATATCAAAATCAATACACAAACAATAGAGTAAATTTTTACTATGATTCATCTAAATAATTATATACATTCTTTCTTTATTGCTTCTTATGTTCTGCTTCCATTCGTGCCTGTAATTGATCATTCACCTCCTTTAGCTGAGATCTTTCACCTTCAGGAGCTCTGAAGCGCCAGCCCTTCATTTTACGGCCAGCTTGCTTTTGTCCAAGCTTGCCTTGTTCCTGATCCAACTTGCACCATTCAGGATCTCCAGGCCATTGAAAGGCCTCGTCAAGAGTGACGATAGCCTTTTTATAAGCTGCTTGAGATACTTCCATTTTACCGTTTCGTGCCTTTTTGTGAACAGTTGCATAATTCATGGTACGCACTTCCTGTACATTGACACCGTAAATGTTGGTCAAATAAGAGTGAATGTCGAACTTGTTGCAGCTGGGAGGTACTCGAAAGGCGACCTGGTTGGACTGGAGGTTGGGTGCTCTCACCATTTTAAATAAAATGTTTGGTAAATAAACTTTTTCTAATAAGCGACATTAGTATATAAGTTTGCTTTTCTCTCTCTCTTTATTGAACATACTGAGGCCTTGACGGAAATTAGTAGCCATGGCAATATGGTAATCAAGGGTAATTAACTGAAGGGTAGGGGTCAGAAATAAAAATTCGTCCAACTTGTCAAACACATAAAGTAAAAAAAAAATAACAATAAAAATACACCAAGGGCGTGACTGCTAAATCATCCTTTTCAGTCTCTCTTCTTCTCTTGGAAGCTTTATTTATATCATAGAGAATGGAATAACTGCAATTTAAGAACCTTTTGACCAATAACAAACTCAAACGTATTGTACAGATGATCTATATTACGTGTTTTTTTTTCGCATGTCTTCTTTGATTTGAAGTTTGAAGTTAGCTTTAGGTCTTGTACTCAATATGCATTTTAAAATTTAATAAGAAGTGATGTTTGCAGTGGCGAAAAAATGAGCTTTTTGTACTTTTGTTTTGATCAATGTTTCCCACGGTACTTTGCATCTTTTGGATTGTACCTTGCTATTATTTTTCATTAAAGCCACAGTAAATCATTAGGCCCGTGCAATTCCAATCCCGATTTGGATGTTTAAAAAGAAAATTTTAAGGACAATTTATTTCTTCACCCCTTTTTTTTCTTTTACCCTGATTTCCCCGTTCACTTCAGTTTTTTCTTTTTTAAAGTGACTGAATGCCATCCTATATAGCTTGCTCAAAACTAAACGCAAACGAGACAGCTTTATGTGGTGGTATCGCTGGTATGAGCACAAGGTAAATGCCTTCATATCATCTGTTATTACATTTACTCAATATATATATATCGTTTATTATTATAATTATTGTAGACTCGCTATTTCACCTTTGGATGTAGTAAAGATTCGACTCCAAGTTCAATCGCAGCCCTATTCGATAAGAAATATACTTTTATCCCAAAGCAATGTTAAATATTCGGGTATTATACAGACTTTTAAAACAATCGTAGCTGAAGAGGGTTTCAAGGTAGAGCTTCCATTGCTCCTTCTTGTGTTTCTATAATTAGTCGAGCTAATGTATATATATATATAACATTGTATAGGGTTTATTTAAAGGAAATATGGCAGCTGAGTATCTTTATTTATCCTACGGAGCCGCTCAATTTTATGGATATTATTCTCTAAATGAATATTTTACCAAAGTAAACAACAACAGCAAAGCACCATCGCTTCTTTTTATATTTGAATTGTATTTATATCTGATCTGTTTTTCGTATATTTTTTATTAGCAAAGCACTATACCATCTGGGGTAAGATCGTTTTTATGTGGCATGCTAGCCGGTAGTATTGCAACAACTATTACATACCCCTTTGACCTATTACGTACACGATTTGCAATGCAAGGTACAAATAAGGTACAAATGTGTTAGATTTTTACATCAAAATGCTATTTTATTCGTTCAGCTTATTCTTACTCATTATGATTTTTTTGTTTATAGGTTTATAGAGGCATTCCTAGTGCTTTATCGGATATATATCATCGAGAAGGTGTAAGAGGGTTTTATCGAGGTCTAGGACCCTCGATCGTGCAAATCATGCCATACATGGGCCTTATGTTCTTAAGTTATGAATGCTTATGTAGTGCTTTTGACAGCTTAAAGGTAAAAAGATAAAAACGATCTGAAACAATTTTCAATACCAATCGCTCATAATTGTGAATTAGAAAAGGGAAATGATTGGAGATAATCATAAACGCATAGATGATATGGTTTGTGGTTCATTGGCAGGTATTATCAGTAAAACCGGTGTATTTCCTCTCGATGTGATACGAAAACGTTTGCAAGTTCAAGGACCACATCGTACAAATTATGTCCTATCATCAATACCATGCTATGCCGGAAATTCTGTCCTTCGATGTATGCAAAACATCGTCCGCTTTGAAGGATTTTTGGCACTGTATAAAGGACTGGTACCGGGATTACTCAAAGCTGGTCCTGCAGGCGCTATCAATTTCCTCGTTTTTGAACTTTCAAAAGACATTATCACCCACATGAAGGAAACTGGATTTCAACTTATTCCTGGAAAATCTCCATTGACACTATAGACAAGACTTTTTTTAATTATACACACGCATATACGCATACAATATTAATATATATACGGCATTACATTATACCAATTCAACTCAATTTAATTTCAACGAATAAATAAATCAATAGATAAACAGAAGATGTATATATACATGTATTCCTTTTATTACTTTATAAACATTTTTTGATTATTCTAAATTTAAAAGCGGAGGAAGGACTTTACTTTACGGTATACAGCAGACCAGTCCATAATGATAGGGGAGCATAGTAAAAGAGATATGCCAAATACATACATTAAAACTCGGAAGTTATAATAATCCATGATTAATCCAGCAACCATAGGACCTATGAACATGCCAGCAGAGTAAGACATGTTATAAATAGCGTAGGCTAAAGACAGGCAGAAAGAAGAAAATGAGTTTTGAATACCTTATTATAAAAACTCCATATCTTACCTTGAGCGTAAGCTGCACCTCCCTATTATATCATAAATGAAATGTTTAATTATTTTTCTTTTCAATTTTGCACAATATAATTGATTTAATTACCATTTCGTTTACTATGCAACCAATTTCAGGTAAAAGAGGTGTCATTGTGAGAGGATTGGATAATCCAAGTATGACCAATGGTACAATAATCATATAAATCGATGTGTAGTGAATAGCAACAACAGGACAGATAATAGCGGTTAAAATCATACCACTGGCAACGATATGATGTCTACCAATCTAAACATATTTTTGTTAGCATTCCTAGCTTTTACTTTCTTTCTTTTCCTCGTCGCTTGTACAAAAGCTGGTCTCGTTCGCTCCCCTCTACCCATCTTGTTTTTTCTCAGGATTGAGAGCCGGATTGAGAAGGTTTCTCGAATTATGATTGGTTAAAAGGTCCGTTTAACCAATTAAAATCCAAATCAATCCTGAGAGCTGATTTGTAATACAAACCCTTTTTAAATACTTACTGTGTCTGATAAGTGTCCAACAAGTGGTGATAAAAAGGCAGGAATGACCATCGACATAATAATCACTAGATAAATAAACATCTTAGAATATAACATCCTTGTACAACTCGAAAGCTCAAGCATTTTGCACATATCCTTACCACCAATTAATGAAGCAGATGCATTATATTCCTTCAAAAGATATACAGATAAAGTTGGCTCAATTCCTGAGAAAACAGATGAGCTCACCATAACGCAGGTAACACAGGCAATAACACGCTTGTTTAATAAGAGATCGACCATAGTAAGTTGCTTGTCTGATTTGTTAGTATTATTTACAAGAGGAGTTGTTTCCGTAGGCTCGGAGATAGTTTCTACATCTTCTTCACGTGCTGCTGCTACTGTTGCTTCAGATGATTTGCCTGAATGGTCAGGCTCAGCTAACCATGCAATAGCAAAGAAGTTGAGAATAGCTAAAGCTGCACAGAAATAAAATGGTGCTGAGAAACCTCCATAATCAAATAAAAATCCTCCAACTGCTGGACCTCCCGCAAATCCAAGAGTGTTTGCGGCAAGTACTGATCCCATAACAACACCCAATTTATTTGTGGGATATACATCTGCGAGTAAACTCAATCCAAGTGACCTTAAAAAAAAAAAACTATAAATACCTTTTCTCACCCTCTTCACTTTTTATTCTTGATTCCTGACTTACCAGGAAGCGCCTCCTGCCATACCTTGAGCCATACGAGAGAGTACAAGAACGGGGTAACTATTTGCAGTAGCGAAACCAAGGGTAGATAGAACCAAACCAACCATTCCACCCATCATTGGATATCTTCTGTTCTGGTAGCGATCAGAAATGATGGCAAAGATAGGGGTAGCAAGAATCAAACCAATGGCTTTTCATTGGAGCGTTATAAAGTGCACATAGACAGAATAAATCCTTCTTTTTATTACCTGATGAACCGAATAAGAATCCGACCATAGTTGAATCTCCCTTTAAGCGTTCAAGAACAATGATTGGAAGTGTTGGTAAAATAACACCATAGAAAATCATATCACTAAATTTTAAGGTGTATATTTATGTCAATAAGGTCTCCTTTTTTCCGTTGTTTGTTTATTTTTTCTCTTATGTTAATATAATTACGTGAACAATGTAAAAGCAACGACGATTGCAACTGATATATTGGCACGTCTGGCTCTCGCCCATCTTGATGGCTCCTGGTTTGGTTGGGTCATATGACACTTTTTCTTAAAAGAAATAGTAAAAGAGAGAAAAAAAAAGAAAAGAATGTAGAAAAAATAAAAAGAGTTGAAAAATAGCTAAGAGCAAAAAAAAATATATTTAGCTTTTAGGTAACATTTCCATTTATGGAATAACTTTCCGGAAGGAGGTGACATTTGCTGAATCATTCGTGACAGCTTTTCATTTTCATAAGCAAGAGGAAAATACCTCTGAGGTGACATAGAATTCTGATGACAGTTTCACTATTTTTTGTTTATGTAACATCATGTCAATTATAAGAATGAATTCATAGTTTGAATTATTGATAATAACTAGTTTTGTATTTTTTCTTTTAAAATAAAAAAGACAAATAGGATTTAAGGTTGAGAGGCTAAGGCTCGTGACACTTTAACTTCCTTATTTGTCGAAATACATGGTCAAAATCATTCATGCGTCTCTTTCCTTGAAATATTCTGGAAAAAAAAGGCTTGTATGTTATCAAAGTTTACTAATGATTAAAAAGGTATGTTTACTTACTAATTTTAAATAAAATCATTGAGAGCTATAAACTACATGTATATCTTTAAGACCATGAGGAGCATAATATATAAGTGAAGGTCACCTATAATTTTAGTAGCGTGTTACGGTGTACCATCTCTCTTCATTTCTGGGATAGGGATTATAATGAGACTCAGAGAATTGTGAATATTAGCTACTTATAGGCCTTCATAGATCCTTTAACAGGCCTCGTGACTAAACTACGCCAACTTCACCAAAAGCTAAAATACTGTGGAAAACATACTAATAGAAATATCAAAATATCAAAATATTATACTTAACAATAGTATAGTATGTTATTAATGACGTTTTATACAGTTGAACTGAAGAAAAAGAGGACGGCCTCTTCCCATTAATAACACTAACTATTGATAAAAAAAATCAACAAATCAAAAATTGAGCAGGGATTTTCGATCTAAAATTTGTTTCGGACTGTCAGTAGCAAATGCTAAGGCAACTCCAAGTTATGGCAATTTCATCCTTGTATTTCATCATATTTTAAGAACTAAACCTAATAACGTGATATTGCAGTTCAAACGCATTGGTATTCTTCTATCAAACTTGATGAGATGTGCAATTTTTTTCACTAAAATGCTAAAATGATGTTTCCGATCGATCCAAGTTTCCAAATCCTGTGTTTCCAAATGCCAGGTTCAACTATAGAAGGTTGACACACATAATTTTACAATATCTCATGACAAGAACATTTGGGTACTTATTTTCTGTCTTTTGATTCCAAATTGGCGCATGTGTGTGTACTGCAAGTATCTTTGTCCAGAAATTTATTTAGTGAATATCGGTGATAACTTTTATATATAACAATAAATGCACAAAGTTACTTAATGATTGATGTGTCTAGTATCTAACTTTATATATAGAAAACGACCAGAATTTACAAGATTATGAATAAAAGTTATGTACATACCCTGGAATTTCACGATATATTGAAGGAGTAATTAATATTTTTTCAATAATCAAATAGGTTTCGTTTCTTAAGACTTAGTTTTTTTTTGGAAATAGCGTGATCCAATAGATCAAGCCTCAGTTTGTACTCCTAGTAGAGTTTATGCAAGGACTTATTTAATTCAATAAATCCGTTTCTGTCGTTAAAATTCACATCCAAATAAAAATACGTGAAGCCACATTGCTACCCCATCGGCTATAAGGAAGTGTACCTTTTAGAAACGGACGTGTGCAGAGATACACTCTCCCCCTTTTTCTTCCTTTAAAAAAAGGTACAAATCTTCTATTCGAGTATCAAAAAAAAACCATTTATCACATTAAAAAACATGATAGCAATAAATTAAAATAATGGAAGTATTAAATATCTCATCACTAGTTAAATAATTTATAGTTCCTTCCTTACTAAAATTACAGTAAAAAGTTGCTACTTGATCAAAACAAAGAAAAGCGATAGTGATCAAGAATACATGTGCATGAATCTCACTATTATTCGTAAAAAGAAAAATCAAACTAAAGATAAAATCGATTCATTTGATTTCCGAACTTATAATTTCAACTTTGATTTTAATTTTTAATATTCCATTTAATTTTTTTTTGTACATAAACAAAAGCTGCATATGAACATAAACTTAAACCTGTTTCTTGGAGAGCAGCGCATAAAGTACCCCTTATTTTTCCAAAACAAAAAAAAACCAAATCCCATCTATTTTAATGATATTTTGGTTCGAAAGTACTTTATTGTGGGCAAATTTAACGACATGTGGCCCCTTTTTGCTATTTTATGATTCTTTTACCATCAAATTAAAAGTATAAAAAAATACCCGTATTATACAGATAGCATAGTTTTACATATGAGGGCAAGTAAGGTTTTAAACTATATATATAGTAAACAATAAAATAGCGCATGTAAACACAATCTGAAATCATGAAATGTATTTGATCCACAATATCAATCCATAAATGCTTGGTCTATTCGATCATGCTAGGAGAGAAAGTAAATCTCGGTTTTAAGGATAGCAAAAGATAATGAAAATGAAATGTCTTAAATACTTCTATTTTCTTCTAAGTCTTAAGAGAAAAGATAGCATTTTCAAAATGAAAGAAAAAACTTTCTCATGAAAGGAAAAATTAGCTGAAATAATAAACATATAAAATCAAATCCTTATTTTGATGACGAAATAAAAATGTTAAATAGTGTCTAATTATGTATAGATACATAAAAGCATGTTGTCATATATGATCTTAAAATAATTCCATTTAGAATCGCATAGATACTTTTCAAAGCGTAAATGCAGGCTACTACAAGTTTATAATACGCCAAATGATATATATCCACATATAAATGCAATTTCAAAGTATGCAGATATAAAACAGTATGTATCCATACACCTATTTTAGTATTAGCAAAGATGTAAGTGAGATAAAGATTGGATATTATAATAAAATCTGTCTTATTTTACGAGAATAGTGTACTCATTTATATTTTGCAAAATACTTTAATTCAAGAAATCCGAATTTGTAAGCATTGTACCTTTTATTCGGTTTATCCTAGAAACTTCTATAAGTGATACATGTACATATCTTAACATGAAAAATCGATTTAGTGGAATACATTTTTCTTTTTTGGTATTACACATCATGTAAATATATTTTATGTGAAAGAAAACAATCCAATTATCATAATTGATTGTATCGATCAGGGAGAATCGAATTGATTCCTTTCTCTTAAGCCTATGTATATTTATCGATAGTAATCTCATGAGACAATACATAGTGACTATACCCATTGTTTGTAGAAGACAAGGCGAGAGTTTTTTTTTAAAAAAAGTAGGTAACAGAGTTTGTCACATGGCAATTACACGTTACTCAAATTTTCACATTTGGTTGGATTTAAGGTTTTCAAGTAAATTATACCAATTCGGATATAAACACAAAAAAAAGGTAGAATTACCCCTGTGAATGAATTTGATTGTCTGTTCTTCTGATATTCATGAAAAAGGAAAAAAGAAGTTTTATAGGCTATTAAAATCAAGCGGGTTTACCTGAGCTAGAAGTAAAAAAAGGGGTTTTAAGAGCTACTTTTTTATCATTATGCAGTAGGAAGAAGAGGTATAAACAAAATGACTATCCATTTACTTTTGAAAAATATATCACAGTTAGCAAATATGTAGCCGACTTTAAATAACGTCGGTCTCCCATAACTATAATAAATATTTGGTTTCACTAATTACTATTCAGAAGTCTGAGTGTTCAAATTGAATACAGACATTCAAAGTGAGTTTATTTTTTTTAAAAAAAAGGCTAGAAAATGATATAGTGTAGCAAATCAATAATAGGAGGGACCCTTAGAGTTTATGTATGTAAATATTTCTGAATCAGCTATTTCGGAAGTGTTGTACGTTCTACCGTTTTATTTAATGCACAATTATGCATATAGTCGAATACAATCAAATGCCCTAGAGACAAGATTCTGTAGTTTTTATACAATAGCCACGATATATTACTTTATTTATGTCTCATATTGCTCGAGTAACAGTAGAACTATTTCTAGTAGTGGAAATCACGGAACAAAAATTGTGTTTTCCTTTTATTCGTATTATTTCTTCTCCTTACATATTTACAGTGCGATATGTAGATGATAATAAATTATTCTCACTTTGCATTAAGATAACATGTAATTAACTTTCTAATTTAAGGTGATACAAGTGCAACATTTCGCTCTAAAAGATGTATGACTGTAGATAAGACCGTTTTAAATGCAATAAATCTAGGCAATATACTAATATTCAGGGTAGTCATAAAAGTATATGATGCTGATCATCTGAAAGATGATCCTTTTTTATTATATTTTTGTTGAAATTTTCACTGTGGTAAACAAATAAATTACACCGATGTATGTTACCAAGAACATGGCAGTTCCATTTTGAGATAGAAAAATATAACTTTATTCTTTTATATGTATTTTGGAACGAGGATGATATACTTTACCAAAAGCAACCAATAAAAATGATTTGAATGATGCTGGGGGGGGAAACGGAAAAACTAATAAAAACATCCCAAGAAAGAAAAAAAATTAAAATGTTATTGTTCATCAATTGAAACTACACGGAAAGCTTCAGGGAGTAAAGAATTGATATAAGATGCAGCTGTATGTCCTGAAGATTCGGGGAATGCAGCAAAAAAGGCGAAAACAAACACGAAGATTGCAAGGCAGATGTACCAAGTAGTGGATGAGTTGAGAGCTTCAATTTCGTGCTGAATTTGCTTTGTTCTGTCCTTTATTCTTGGGAGAGGGTTCTTGCCGAAATGCTTGCAAACTTGGTTTGAAGTAAGTTTACTACCAGCGAGTACAATTGGAACTCCAGTACCAGGTTGTGTGCTATATATATAAAAAAAACAATTAGTTTTTGTAAATATATATTTTTTTAATCTGAATTGTAATTACCTTGCTCCAACAAAGAATAAGTTATCATATCTTTTGGTGGCATCTTTGGTGGTGGGTCTGAAAGCAAGGACCTGGAAAATGTCATGAGAAAGACCAAGAATAGAACCTCTCCATAAATTAAATTTGCTCTGCCACACAGCAGGATCGTTAACAATTTCATTTTCAATTAGATCTTCGAATGGTTCCTTGATACCAATACGACGCTGGATTACTTCCAAGACCATACTGCGTGCCTTTTGTACTACCTGTGGGTAATTTTCAATAGTGGCATCTCCTGTCATACTTCTCATGTGGCCAATAGGAACAAGCACGATGACGGAGTCTTTACCTTCGGGAGCGGCAGAAGGATCAATACGAGAAGGCACATTAACATAGAAGGAAGCTTCGGAAGGCAAAGTAAAATTTTTAAAGATTTCATCGAAGCTTTCTTTGTAGGCTTCAGCAAGGAAAATGTTGTGTACATCCAGTTCAGTTACTTTTCTTGAGAGGGACCAATAGAATGAAATAGAGGAGGATGTCAATTTCTTAGTGGCCAAAGAATTTGTGGTCCATTTACAAGGAGGTAACAAATGGTGGTAAGCATAGACCAAATCGGCGTTACACACAACAGCATCTGCTTCAATAATCTGGCCATTTTCCAAGGTTACACCTGTCACTCTTTTGTCTGAATCAACAGTATTTATTTTGGCAACAGGAGCATTGTAAATAAATTCAGCACCATATTTCTTGTTAGCAATGGACTCCAATTCTTGAACAACCTTATTGAATCCACCACGAGGATACCAGATACCATGAGCAAATTCAGTGTACTGAAGCAAACTATAGACTGCAGGTGCATCATATGGAGACATTCTAACAAATGGTGTTACAAAGATAAATATGTATTCTCTATTACACAAACACTTAAGTTTACTTACCCCATATACATTGTTTGAAAGGTGAAGGCCATACGCATTTTCTTTGTTTTAAAGTATTTCGAAGCGCGTTCATAAATCTTACCAAAGAGATGGAGGCGGAACACCTCGGGCAAAAACTTGAGACGGATCAGATCCATGAGGGACTCAAAGTTGTTCTTGAGAGCAATAAGGCAACCCTTTTCATAGTGGATGCGTGTTTCCTTGAGGAAGTCCAAGAACTTTCCAAAACCTTCTTCACCTTCATAACGATCCAATTCAGTTTTCATTCTAATCAAATCAGAGGATAGCTGGATATGATCACCATCATCAAAATGAACCTTATAGTTGTTGGTACAGCGCAAGAGATCCAAGTGTTCATTGATGTCCTCATCCAAATCAGCAAAGGCTTCCTCAAAAACTTCAGGCATCAGGTACAGAGAGGGTCCTTGGTCAAAGCGATGTCCATTATGATGAATAAGAGAGCAGCGACCACCAATAAAGTCATTCTTCTCAACGACGGTAACCTTGAAGCCTTCACGAGACAAACGAGCAGCAGTAGCAGCACCACCAACACCGGCACCAATAATCACTATATGTTTCTTTTCCATTTTGTTAATAGGGAGGTATTTAAGATAAGAGAGGAAGAGAGAGAGAGAGAGAGAGAGAATTATAATTGAATTTGGAAATAAAGTAGTCGGTTTATATAATTTTTAAAAAATCACTTAATTTTTTTTTAAAGAGAGCTCGAAGACAATCAAAGTAGATAAGCGAACAAAAAGTGAGGAGATATAAGGAGAAAAAAAAAATAGAGAGAGAAAAAGAGAGAGAAAGGGAAAAAAAGTAGGAGGTGCACAGTGTTTGCAAAAATAATGCATTTGGTTTTAATATAGCACAAAAAAAATATAAAGAAAATTAATCTTTAAAAAGTATATAAAAAGCAACATTTTTTTATTTATCTCTTCTTTTTTTTTCAGAAAACAAACCCAAAAAAAGTTATACTATTAAAATGCTGACTTACATGGAAGTTCATCTGTACTTTACTCTGCCTGTACTTGGTATACTCGGCTGGCTCCTAAGACCTTTTCATTCAGAGCAGGACTCATTGAAATATAAATTTCTGGTGACCATGGCGGTATCCACGGCTTCTATTTGGGATAACTATATTGTTTATCATCGTGCATGGTCGTACTGCCCCAAGTGTGTAGTCGCAGTGATTGGTTATGTGCCTCTGGAAGAATACCTTTTCTTTATTATTATGACTCTAATGACGGTTGGTTTTACAAATTTCGTGATGCGTTGGAGTTTGCCTAGTTCGTATATCAGACCAGAAACTCCGATTTTACAAACTATTTTTGTACGCCTTGTACCAAGTGTCATTCTGCTTATTATTGGCATCAAAGCATGGGTATGTTTTTAGGTTACATTTTTCTTTTTTCTATCTCTCTTAATACTTTTCGTACTAACTGCTTTTTATCACTTTTATTATGATTCGCATTATATAGTTTAATACAGTTCCTAATAATGTATATTTTTACGGATCCTGTATTCTTTGGTACACTTGCCCTGTGCTTGCATTGCTGTGGTACGGAAGTGGGGAATATATGTTGCGCCGCTGGAAGTCTGTAATAACGTGCGTGGTTGTACCTACAATTTACTTGTGCTGGGTGGATAAAGTGGCGATTGGTGCTGGCACTTGGCATATTTCTTTGAGAACAAGCACAGGTGCTATGGTGGCGAAAGATCTCCCTTTGGAAGAATTCATGTTCTTTTTATTGGTCAATGTCATCTTGGTCTTTGCTACAACTGCTGTTGATCGTGCTCAAGCCATTAATCATCTCTTCCAGCCTCGTTCCATCAACGATAGAAATTCTCAAACCACTCTCAACCGCATGAGTCAATTGGCCATGGCTTTCTTCCTTCCTGATCAATGCTTTGATAACCAGACTGTATCCGACCTCTCAGTTTCATGGTCTGTATTAAAGGAGTCATCCAAGTCTTTTTATACCGCATCATCCGTATTTTCCTATGATATCCGTCAAGATTTAGGTGTACTCTACGGTTTCTGTCGTGCTACCGATGACCTCTGTGATAATGAAAATGTACCCGTGGAGAAGCGTAAGGAGCAACTTGAAGTCACACGCTCTTTTGTATATAATCTTTTTAGCCAAAAATCAAACACACCTACTGCCATTGATTGGACCCACTACGAGAAAGAGCTGCCTAAAGATTGTGTTGCTACCTTCCGCACATTCACTCGACTCCGTCACGTGCTTGATGTTGGAGCCGTTGATGAACTACTTAATGGATATAAATGGGACCTTGAACGCCGTCCTGTTCTCACCTCTGCCGATCTTCAAGAATACTCTGCCTGCGTTGCTAGTAGCGTCGGTGAAATGTGCACTCGTATTATTCTAAGTGCTGGTGGCACACAAAGCGTCGTTCCTGATGATTGGGTTATCCAACGTGCACGTGAAATGGGACTGGTTCTCCAATATACAAATATAGCCCGTGATATCGTTACCGACAGTAAGGAACTTGGCCGTTGTTATTTACCTACAGACAGATTAACCGATGAGGAGTTGCAATTGATACAGAAAGGACAGGCAAGAAAATTAGGGGATAAGCGACTCTACTCGTTGGCCATGGGGCTTATTGATGAAGCAGATGAATTAATGAGGAGTGCTGAAGAGGGTATCCTTGCTTTACCAAAACACACTCAAGGAGGTGTCCGTGCTGCATGCAATGTTTACGCCGCAATTGGCGATAAATTAAAACAATCAAATGGTGTATATCCTGATCGTGCCTTTGTCAGCAAGAAAAAGCGTGCCCTCATTGCATTACAAAGTGTTTATAATATGTACCCTAAAAAAGGCAGCGATCAAAGCCATCTACGTCAGGGAAAGATTCGCAGCTTTTTTGTGGAGTAAACTTTTTTTTTTTGTTATTTTCTTGGTCTAAGAAAAAAAAATCATATTTATTGTCATTTCCTCATATTCCCCTCCCCCCCAACAAGCTAATCCACTAGCAGCGGTATTTTAATTATGCTTAGAAGCGGCAGAGATAACAGCGTTCTCAAATAAAATCATATTTATAATAAAAATTAAAATAAAAAAAAGAAAGCTCTTTCGTAAATCTATTTAGTGACATGGTTTCATAATGTGAATTAGTATGCGTTTCTGTATTACTTATATTTATATATACGTGTTTGCTATTTATACACTTACGCGAATGCCAAACGTTTGAAGATCACTCTAATTACATTTTAAAAAGTTAGTCAAAAATAGAAATTAAAGTTTGAAATGATTTCCATGAATGCTTTTCTATTCACCATAAAAGTAGCCTTTTTTCTGATCTTTTTTCTTTTTTGTCATGTGTGTACCAAAAGTAGTAAGTACCTATTTTTCCGACAATTGGATTCGAGAAGTACGAGAAAGTACAGAAAGAAATTATGACTGGAGTTCTTAAGATTGTTCTCAAACTTCTTTCAGATCTGGATAACCCTGGAGCACATTTCTTTCTTTCTTATAAATATATATATAAATATGTATTTATTCTCCTTTATTCTTTCTTTGTATTTTTTTTTTCACATATACTTTTTCTTCAAATATGAGCAGTAATAAAAACCGTCATCCAAAACTACCTTCTATATCAACTTTGTTGACGCCTCCTCAAATCGTCGTAAATGAACAGGAGGCACCACGCACCAACTCAACAAGTATTCCTCTTGTCCTTTCCCCTATGCTCTCACCTGTAGATTTATATTCACCTCCTTCAAAACACGCCCCCGGGTATCTGTTTGATCAACCTCCATCTCCTTCTCCTTCTCCTTCTTTACTATCCGTGGGTAGCACCTCATTACCACCATTACAAGGAGACGATCCACCACAAAAACTCCAAAGACATCCATCCTTTTCATCAAGCACATCACCAAAGCCATTGTACAATTCAGTGTGGCCAACACAAAGCTCATTATCAACCTCACCATCGCCACCCTCACCACCCTCACCAATGCTACTCGATTCGGAAGCTAATACGCCACCGCTTGAGGCTCAGCCAACCCATTTTAATAAGCCTCGGCCGGATGAACCTGCATCAACACAGATCATTATTACAGAGGAGGGTCAACCTGTCCTGAAACGCCGGAGAGGAAGACCACCAAGCACAAAAGAATCTGCATCAGGTGGTTGGACGTTTCTGGCGCCTACCGTGTGGGATGTGAATAGCCATTTACCCTATCAAAGTGATTCAAGTGAAACAGAATCAATAATGAATGGATCTATGGCTGCATTTACGAGCTCTAGCATGGACATGGTACTCGATATGCCACGAAAAAAGCGGGGCCGAAAACCAAAGACTCAAATCGAAGGCAATTCATGCTTTGTACTGAATACACGATGTTCATAACGAAATGCATTCAAAAAGAAAAATTCTCATAATGTATCATGTTTTTTTAACAGTAGCCATTTTTCCTCCTCCCCTTTCTTCCATTTATTTATTTATTTATTCATATGTAAATTACACCGTTTCCTATCTTCTTGCCATTTTCTTTATATAGAAAAAGATCATTATATACATATACCAAATACCTCTTTTATGTTATTCATTTCAAAAGTTAAAATAAAAATTATATGAAATCTAAAAATACACACACATATATAGCTTGATTTATGTTCCTAAACATCTTGATTTTCTATTGGAAACTTTACAGATTTACATGTCATACAACCAACGTGTGCGACCAAAACAGTCTCTTTTTTCTTTTTTTTAACAAAAAAAAGAACAAAAGGACATCCTCAAGATCTTAATTAACAAATAATTGCATTTCAGTGCCGTTTAAAGTAATAGAGTAACAGATATGGTAGGCATTCACTGTTCTTTCAGAATACGTGGATTTAATGTCACGCAAAAAAAGCGACACCAAATGTGAAAAGAAATTTCCTTGCTTTCCTACTTTACTATTTTGATACTTATTTCACCTTTTTATTTTGCTATATATTTTAAGCCCAACATTCCTTGACAAAACTCTTATGCATAATATGAAAATGAAATGACACCAGCCTTCTACTTGTCAGTATAGCTGTGCCTATAACATTTATATCTAGATTACTCTAAAATGGTTGCTTTGATTCGTGCCACACTTCTTTATATTCTGATATTACTTGATTTGGGAGTATAAAGTGAGCCACTTGATAAATTGATCCAAATCAAGTTATTTTGATTGCATGATTTATCCCTTTTTTAAAAGACATGGACAAAATAATAGTTTAAGGGAGGACAAAAGCCAAGGTTTTTATTAAGGAAGGAGATGATTTTAAAATAATGGAATTACAAATATAAAATATAATAAAGGGGGGAGATATTAAGTGATTTTTTTTTTTGATTTCTGAAAAAGCCTTGTCGTCTTTCCTTCCCGATTATCCTCAAAATAAAACTAAAACGAAGCTGAAGAAATACTAGTAATATAAATCGCACAACACTCGAAAATGAAAACAATGGATAAGACGGACGCAGGCACGAAGAAGAAAATGAACCAGGAGAAGGGGGAGGCGGAGAAACTTTTGAAATGCAATTCGTCGAAGCCAAACTGAATAAAAAATCTAACAAACAAATCTAATATCCATATCACCAACTACAGAGAAAAAGAAAAATCTAATAATCCAATTCCAATGGAAAACTGAGCCACATCACCACCAATTGACAATCATTCAACACAAAAATTAAGAGCCAGCTTGAAATTAAGGGGAGCCAATCAATAATCGAATCTCAGACACGTTCAAACATGAAAAACTCAGAGCGAAGATAGATAGATAGATATGCCTTTTCCCCTTCTCTCGGCCATTTGAAGAAAGTTTCTAATAGGAGGAAATGAATCGCTCTAAAAGCAGTTAAAAACAAAATCCGGTGATTTTTTTTTCTTATGTCCAAGACTAGCACTAAACCATGACCAATCAAAACGTAAGGTAGATATCGGCAATTAACTAGTGAACCAATCAAGTAGCTGCCAAGTCCCATGAACCAGTAGATATGAAAACAATCCTAAAACCTGATCATTTGCCTGCGTATATCGAGAAAAAAAGTGCGGGATGAGTCATTTTTTTTTTGCTGTTTGGAATTTACGAAATTCAAAGAGGCCAGAGAGAGAACAGAGAAACAACCCGAGGAACTGAGAGAATTCTTCTGAGTAAGGAAACACTATAAACCGTCTATTTTGCGGAAGACAAGATCAGTGCAAAAAATAGAACCAAAGGAGGATTCCTTTGGACTCTAAAAACATATTTGCAACATATTTGATTTTTCTTTTTAAAAAAAAACCTTTGAATGCATGCTTTTGATCATTCTGTGGGAGAACTGCAAGGTAGCAAAGAACTCTTGAAACAGGCGGAAGTAGACCATTTATCAGACTAGATAGCTGAGAGAAAAAAAAAAGACTTCTTTAGATAACAAAGGGTTCTGTTAACATAATACCAGAAGTAGTGCTATGAACATATAACATTGAGGGAATGAGAATGATGGATTTATGGAGTCCATATAATAAGGAATTATTAAAGAGGAAAAAAAGGATAATAAAGTGTGATAAAATTCCACTTTTTATATTGGAAAAGGAGAAAAAAAATAATCGATCGCATGAAATTCTAAAAATAGAATCACACCAATCATATTGCCAATGAGCCAATTCAAGTCACAGAGGAGAATGGATTTAAATTTTACCGCTTGCACGCACCTCCTTATACAGACTGGTGCAAGCTTGACTATCACTGCGTAAAAAAGATGAATCCTTCCGAATCCAACGATGCCACTATTACCAACAAGCCAGAAAAACAACCCTCAGCTGAACAAGAAAGAGAAAAGAACATGGCAGAATTGCTGATGACGATGGATGACTACAATCCCATTGTAAAATAAGCAACTTAAGTTTTTGGGTCAGCTCGATTCTAATATTTTATTTCCTTTAAAAAAAGATACCTGATGCAGTGATTGATCATTACTTGAATAAAACAGGCTTTGATTGCGATGATCCGAGAATGTATGTACTTGCAGCACCGATATTATTATATTTAAAATAGCAAACTAACTTGGAATATCAGAAAAAAGCTCTTTGCGTTAGCAGCCCAGAAGTTTGTTGCAGATATTGCAACAGATGCCTATCAACATAACCAAGTCAAGCAATCTGGCTCTCGTGCGACAGGAAAGAACACAAAGGTATAGTATTTGCTGCCATGGCAACGTGTAATCAACTAATAAAATATACAATACAATGCAGGATCGTAAGGCGGTGTTGACAATGGAAGATCTATCGACTTCTTTGGCAGAATACGGTGTTAATGTCAAGAAACCAGATTATTATTAAAAAGCGATCTACACATAAAAAATACGTCATATAAAATACCTAAACAAAATGGGGAACAAACTTCGTCATGCCAAAAAGTTTCATCAGTTTAAAATAAATTAAAATACATCATTTATACTCTTTTTTTCTTCTTTTTTCTTCTTTCTCTCGTTTCCTTCTTTCTTTCTTTCCTATTGATCATCCTCTTGGATCAAATCAAATCAAAATATAATAATATAAATGCAAGTAGCAACTAGCATGGCCAAGAAAAGGCTGCTTGGCAAGGCTTCCAAGCATGTCCATGAAAAACGCCCAGCCTACGAAACTGACCCAGAAATCCTTGCAGCCATGGAAGAGGCCTCCAAAAATCAAAAGAAGCACTGGTGGAGTTCGCGTAACCAGGTTGCGACACCCGATATCATCCTCAGCAAGGAAGATCAAGATGTCTTGCATAAGGTGAAATCCCGAGCATGGCGTCTAGACAAAGGCATGACTTGTTGTGGCATAAGCTTTGGTCTTGATCCAGTTATTGGTCTCATACCAGGTGTCGGTGATGTCATTACAACATGGATGGCGATACGTCTTGTAAAGACTGCCCAGGCTGCTAACTTACCCAAATCTTTGGTTAGCCATATGACAATGAATGTGATGATCGACTTTTTGGTAAATACTACTTCATTTATATATAGTATACATTGAACTGTTATAATGTTGCTGATTTTATTTTTTAATTTTATAATAACACCTCAGATTGGATTGGTTCCAATAGCTGGGGATGTTCTTGATTTCTTTTTCAAATGCAATATGCGTAATGCTGCTCTTTTAGAGGAGTATTTAATATTAAGAAGACGCGATGAATTACGTGCGGAAAGAGGCGAAAGTATTGGATTTACCAGAACATTTCAAAACTTAACAGGAAGTAAACTAGGAAAGGCGCCGACAAAACCACCACCGGTTGTTATTGCAGGAGACACTTCTAATGTGGTGAATGAAAAAACAATAGCGTATTCTCCTCCAAAAGACAAATCAAAACCACAGGTCGTTGGAAATGAAAATCCAGGACCATCACTTGATGGTGCTGGAAGTGATATCCAAAAAAAGAAACGGTTTGGTTTCTTCTAACAACTTTTTAATATTTATATCCTTACATGCTTACTATCACTTTAAATAAATATCATTGGTCCCAGAATAACGGATTTATTTTCTAAGCAATAATTCCTTGTGTTTCCATTTCATAATGTTCAAATTATTTAGGTTATCTCTCATTAACGCTGTTTGACAGAAGGTAAAGATTCAGAGGGCTCATGAATGTTCTTTTTTATGATAGATGCTCAGATATTGGATACAAAAAACCTCTTTATTACTATTATTATGCTATGAAGATCGCAGAAATCGAAAAATGATTGGCCAAGTCCATTATTAACTTTGGAATGGATCTTCACTTTCTTTTTGTATAACGTGAGTGTAACTGGGTTTCAAGTTGTGCACTTGACAACATCTTGTGAGTAATAGTGAGTAAAATTATATTACTAATCCTCTTGCTTTTGCTTTTGCATAAATAGTAATAACCGTTTTTCTTGTATTTTCTTTATCATCAAATGACTCAATATAACAACATAAAAGTGATTGAGCTTCTCACTCCCAAGGAGCTTGAACTTGCCTATCACGTAAGAAGAGAGGTGTACGTCAGAGAGTACGGATATGTTGAAAAGACAGTCAAAGACGATTATGACGATGCATCCGATACATGGGCAGCTGTTGGTGATGTTACAGACAAGCACGGTAATATAGAACGAGGTGTACCTCTTGGTACAATTCGCCTTTATCCTTTGCCAAATAAAGTGGCGAGATTGGGTCGTATTGCGGTTATTTCTGATGCACGTAGCCAGGGAATTGGTAAAAAGCTGGTCCTATCGTTCATCCAAAGTGCCAAAGTCAAAGGATACAACTCAATTGTCGTTCACGGGTTCTCCAGTAAACGCGATTTTTACCAGAAGCTGGGCTTCAAGATTGAGGAAGGGGATGATGATGAATTTATAGAAAATGGCCCACCGCTTGTCAGACTGTGGATGCGTCAACTTCAAAATATTTAATTTATTAATTGATTTGTTTTATAATTAAACTGTAATATTAGAATTGCTGTTCATTTCCTTTTAATAAAGAAAAAATGCAAATTCAGAATAAACTTTGGTATGAAAACTTCGAGTTTAAAACTTGAATAAATGAAATAGATAAATTCTATGAGCTATTTTGTATTTGATCGCACAGCCATAAGATAGACACACCTCTTTCATTTCTGTCAGTTTCATGGACATTCATGAAGGTGAAGATCACTTCCATGGGCCTTTGCCAAATGAGGACTCTCTTGACATCTGTGTTTTGATGTTGGCTCTTCAATCAGTAAAATGATTGCCTTTCTTTTTCCTTTGTTCGTTTTAAAAGTGGAGTTGGGTATTTTGGAAAAGAGCACTGTTTAATTTTAAGTGACCTTTATGCTCAGTGTGGGTCAGAATTCGGATCCATTTTGAGCTTGAAGTGACATCTCTTCGTTTATAAAACGGATCCGTGAAGAGTAATAAAGACGCCACCTGTGTTAGAGCCACTATTTTTACTCGAATTTTAATTATTATGCAACTGGGTTAATTAAAATTGCCACACCAAAGCCATACGTATTTTGCATGAAAAACCTGTTCCACTGCCGATCACTTTTACACAGTTGGAAAATGAAGACTCCAGACTCGATCAAAACTCAACAACCTGCAATCTTCAGTTTAAAATACATAAACACAATGTTAATGATAAATCTTTTGAACTCGTAGTAACAAAGAGTGCAGTAATCTTTTTTCATTCAATTAAACGAAACAATAATCTTTATCACGGAACGCCATTGAAACTCGTGCTCTTTTCAAATGACTCATCACTGAGTTTAAAATTATGACAAGACAGTTGTAATTGTCGTTAGTGCAACAGCAAAAAACAAAGACGATCCCCACGAGTATATATATATATATTTATTTCAAATATGTTCTTATATCTAATTGCTTTACTTCAAATGGCTCAATATACAAATATAAAAATCAATCAACTTTTTTCTTTACAAGAACTTGAACCTGTATACCAAATACGCCGAACCGTTTATGTGGATGAACATGGGTATAACGAGGATGTAGTGGTAGACTACAAGGATGCGCTATCAGAAACATGGATTGTTCTAGCTGATTCTACAGACGAACAGGGCAATGAAAAGAAATCTGTACCTATAGGTACAATTCGCCTTTTCCCTCTCCCCGACAACATGGTAAAGCTTGGACGTCTTGCTGTACTTCCTGAAGCGCGCGGATTGGGCATCGGTAAAAAGCTAATGCTATTAGCAATTGAACACGCAAAGAGAAAGGCCTATGACACCATTACGTTAAATGCCTATTCTAATAAGCGCTCTTTTTACCAGAAGTTCGGATTCAAGCTCGAAGAAGGAGACGACCAGGAATTTGAAGACAAAGGAATCACTCTTGTTAGATTATGGATGCGTCAACTTCAAGATGTTTAATTTTTATTGAATAAATTGTATTAATGAAAAAATAATTAAAAAACCAAATATAAAGAGCTTTTGTTTATAATGGTCATGAAATATTTTGGACCTTTTTCAAGAAGATGAGAAAAAACTTCAAATTAATGAGGTACCCTCTTTGCAATATAAGTCAATAAATAATGAAAAAAGAAAATATGATCAAGTGTCTAAATGGACTTTACTTACCATCAACTCTATTAATTGCTCTTGAAAAGTACATGTATGAAAATTAAAGTGTTTGATATGTCTCCCCCAATCGTCTCTCTTAGTTCCCTATTGCAAAACATCCAAATTAATTCACAGAGAGGTGGGGTTTTTCTCGATGTCAAAATGCAAATGCTTATCAGTACCATCCTGAAACTCCTATCACGTTTAAATACGTTTGAATGTCACATTAAACGTTCAAACACGCTTCTGGGGTTTTTATGCGCTTAAATGTGTTTAACTGCTAGAGTTTGAGCGAGTTTAGTGCGTTTTATTATGTTTAAACTCGTTCAAATTAGGGGGGGGGGTTAAGTTTAAGGCGTTTTGTGGGTTTTAGTATGTTCAAAGCCGCTTATACGAATTTAAACCCTTTTTTGGATTTCAGGATGACTTCACTATCGGACGATTTTTTTTAAAGCCCAATTATCAAAGTGTTTAAATGCCAAAACGCAAGTTATTAGTCCTTGATGGTCATATGAACATTAGTCCTTGTTGTCATGGATTGTATATTGGCGCTTTACATGCTAGTCCTCTGCACCTTGGCACTATGAATTTCGGCATTAAAAAAAATAAACTATTCTGTAATGATAAATAAGGTCTATCCATCTACTTAAGTGTAATTCCCTTGTTTGATTAGCGGATTCAAGCCATTTTTTCAAAGCTAATAGAGTTACTTTTACATGGTTTGATAGCTATATGTATTCCCATTACTTAGAAGAGTACTGATGCAGGGATAGGTTGGACGCCTGGTATAAATAATTATGTGATCAGAAAAACCAAGATAAGATAAGG
This sequence comes from Backusella luteola, assembly GCA_024140195.1. NCBI lineage: Eukaryota > Fungi > Mucoromycota > Mucoromycetes > Mucorales > Backusellaceae > Backusella > Backusella luteola. The sequence continues at coordinate 17,837 of VCJC01001162.1, read as the reverse complement.
ATCACCACCAAAGGGGTATATTAATGAAATCATTAATTCATTATAGGACGAATAAAGATGACTTATATAGATTAAAACTCTGGAGTAATAAAAGTTACTAATACATTGCGTCTCCATAAGTATATCAGCTATCATACCAAGTAATTGGAATAATATGAATGCAATGTATTATATACGTACGTTACTGTATATTTATAAAGAGAAAAATAGTGAATTGAAATATAAGTAATATCAGATATGTGTATTCAAAATAAGAAAGGGATCTACAAGAATTAAATAGAGCAAAAAAGGAGCCATGATTTAATTAGCACTACTCTTTAGAAGATAAATGAAGTATATCGGTGAATGATAGTATTTTTTTGACAATGTTACTACATGATAGGTAGATTGATCAAAGAGACTCATAAATTATTACATTAACTTTCATGAATATATATCAACATAAAAATTTTCAAGTACAAAGTCGAGGGAGGTAACATTTGTGTTCAAATCCATTTAAATTCGTTTAAATGCGTTTGAACTCTTAATTCGGATTTCGGATGACTCTCTATGACTATAACCAGCTTTTTAAATTATGAGGATAAAATAAAGGGTCGATATGATTGGAATTTCTTTTTTTTTTTTTGGAAGTCTCACTTCTGACAAATAAAGTTTGTTTCATTTGTAGAAGCGCTCCAGAAGTGTGCCTATTCTACTGGTATTTTATTTAACACAAACAATACCTATCAGAGTCATTGATATCTGTTTCTCCTTTTATGCTTTTGCCAATAGTGGTGATGATTGTCTTTAGTATGATGGGTTTTAGCGCTTAAACTCTACAGAACCGTTTCTTAATTAAAGTTTTTAAACGATTGAAAAGGCTTTGACTGTGAATGGGGCCTCTCGAGTATTTCTGGATTTTTTATAGATAAACAAATATTGTATATGTATTAAAACAAAGTCACTGATAACGTTTTAGAAAAAAAAAAACAGATTTTCTACCAGATACCAGTTTTATGTCACTTTCACGAAAATCATTAGGAAAGGCATCTCATTGGTAAACTTTAATGTTTCTTATTATTAAAATAGCCATATTATTTCTATTTCTACTTGAAATAAACAATAAAAGTGCTTCTGAAAGAAAAAATATGTCTTCGTATTACTGTTTTATTTGTATAATTTATTTTGTTTTATTTTTACTATTTTATTTATTATTTAATAGAAGAAAAAGAAAAATAAGCAGAAACCAGTTAGACCGTAATTTAAACTAATTTTGAGAAACAGGTGGTTTGTATTATCCACTTCTTTAACTGATAAGGAAAGCTCGCCTTTAATTCATTGCGGAGTCAAGATAGCGAGATTAATTGAATAACCGGATAAGAAAACGGATTGATTTCGTAGATCAGAAATAGAAAAAGAAAAGGCTGTGTCTTAAAAAAATAAGACCAGTGTATATCAAATTAGTCACAATACGTTTTCTTGCTGCGTTTTCCTTTTCCTATCGGCTTGCATATCAACTTACACACTGACTTTTAAAATGGAGCAAAGAGAAGGCAATCCGTTTTTATTTCTTCAGCGCTGCAGTGTGCTTTAAGATTTGCTTGTAATACTGAAGCCGTGGGGAATAACCTTATCAATTTCTCACGGTATATCGACTCCCCATGCACTCGATAATTAGGTTATTTAATTAGAAGCTAAACATAGATTTTATACTAAATAATGAAGTTTAGAAAAGGAAGTAATGAGCTCACCCACTTTATACAACACTGGTAAACTGCGTCACAAAAAAAAAAATTCCGAGTAGCTCTTGGTTCTCGAAATTGATTCGTTCCCACGATCTTATTTTCAATAAACGCTAACCAACTTATACATGTCCTCTTCTATTATAAAAAAAAAAAATCGATTAGGTTTATAAATGCTATGCTTTATCTCCGCTATTCGTCCTCCGTTTCCACTAACAAGTATGACACTACTGAGTCATGGCTTTTAAGCCAATCACATCCAATGTGTCAATGACAATGGATGTGAATACAAGATAAAGTTGCTCCTTTTTCTCGATTAATTTATATAAAACAGATCTTGATAAATGAAAAAAATTGGTACCATGTTTTACAGATTTCCTAAAGAAAAACAGAAAAGTTGTTTGGCATGTTTATTTACAAAATGTTTTTTGTTTTGTATATCCTCTTTTGTTAGGGCCCTTACGAATTTACCGATAGTTGAGCATATGACTCCGTCTTCCTATTTAGTACTTTTACGTTTTGATTGGGCGAAAAAGAAAATGTAGTGTCTTGTTTGGTAGACCACTGATGGTATATAAACAACCTCGAAATTTGTATATTTTTTTACTCTTTCTTTTGTTTTTGCTATTAATTACCGCTTATTTTTTCTTTCTTTTCAATTTCCCTTTCTATTTCTAATTTAAAAGCCTATATCAATATATAAAATGGCAATGGAAATGGAGAAAAAGCTTGAAGGAGACTTTCAAGAAGGAGGTGTTACCTTTGATGCCTACAGTGGTATGTTTCTTTTTTTCCAAATAGAAAGTTCATACAATTTTGCTTATATTAATTTTCATATTTAAAAAATAGAGGCTGAGTTGGAGTATTCTGAAGAGGGAATTATTGATGTCAACCGTGAACACGGAGGTTCAGCTTTTCTCGCTTATTTCAATGTTGTGTAAGAATTATAAATTTAATTTTATCATAGTATTATGTCTAATCTAATCTAATTTTTATTTTAGTTGTGTTGTCGCGGGTACGGGTACATTAGGTATGCCTTATGCCTTTGCTCTTGGTGGTTGGATTGGTATTCTTATTTTAATTTTGTCATGGACCATGTCTATTGTAAGTAAATTTTAATTTTTGGTGACATGATGACAAGTGTGAGAAACTTACTAAAACTTTAAATTATTTTTAGTATACCGGTATCATTCTTATTAGATGTCTTTACGTAAACGGAAAGCGTCGTCTTTCTAGTTATAAGGAAATTGCCACCAGTTGTTTCGGTGTTATTGGTGGTTGGGTGTGTTTCTTCTTTAATGCTTGGATTTTGCTCGGTGCTCCTATTTTATACATGGTATTGGCTGGTTCCAATTTACAAGAGCTTTGTGAAGGTACTGCAGGTGCAATCGGTGCCACAAACTGGACCATCATCTGTTGTGCTATTGTTGCCATTCCTTTCATTATTGTCAAGAACATGAAGGAAGTTGCATGGATGAGGTAATTTATTATAGTGTTGATTTTTTTAAATATATTATGTGTATTGACTTATTTCTTAAAAAAAAAAGTGCCATGGGAGCTCTCGCAACTGTGATTGTTGTTCTTATTTGCTTGGTTGTTGCATGCATTGATCAGAAGTCACTTCCTCCTGCTCATCACGATCCAGTCATTTGGCCACAATTCCCTATTGCCCTCAGTACAATTTCTTTCAGTTTTGGCGGTAACTCTGTTTATCCTCACGTCGAAGCCTCTATGAAACAAGCCAAAAACTGGCCAAAGGTTGTCGCTGGTGGTCTCAGTACTTGTGCTGCCCTCTACTTCCTTTCTGCCATTCCAGGCTACTATGTTTACGGTGACCAAGTTAAGTCTCCTGTTTATAATTCTATTTCTGATGGTGTACCCAAGATTATTGCTATTGTCGTTATGACAGTTCATGTAAGTAAACACTTCCCATATTTTTTTTGTAAGCATTCTTTAATAACCTTTTTATATATCAATATAGGTCATTACTGCTGCACCTATTCTTGTTACATCCTTTGCATTGGATGTGGAAGAGATGCTCAATGTCACTGTAGAAAGATTTGGCAAGGTTAAGGAATTTTTTATCCGTGCTGCCATCCGCATTTTGGTCATCTGTTTCGTTGGTGTGATTGGTTGTGTTGTACCTCACTTTGACGATCTGATGTCTTTAATTGGTTCTTTTGCCAACTGTGGTTTGATTTTTATTTTCCCTATTGTCTTCTACTTTAAATTGACAGGCTTCCGTAACAAGCCTTTCTATGAAATTGCATGGTGCGCTCTTACATTATTACTTGGTATCGTTGGTCTTATCTTTGGTACTATTGACTCAATCAAGGCATTGATTCGTGATTTCCAGTAATTTTTTTTAACCAAAACACTACTACCATTCATACTATGTATGTTTTCCTTTGTAAATATTCCCACTTTTTTTATCCTTTCTATTTTTTACTTTATATTGTAAATATAAAATAATGATTAAAAGAATTATAAACCAAAAGGTTACTTTTCGACCTTATTTTAAATTTTCTTATCACTAAAAGTTTGAATCATAGCTTATGAAATAAGGATTATGAAGTGTATTCAATTAGAAAAAGTCATTTTTATTATGTAGTTCATTGAAATCACCAAAGGAACCTTAAATCAACACCATTTTCAGTTTCTGTTAATCTTTCACTTGTGACATATGCAGCAAGTGCTCTACACCAATGCATGGTATTCTTTTCATTATCACCATACATATATGTCTTTCCTTCTAAGCCCTCACTATTATCTAATCGGACAGGTTCAACTACCATGGTTCGACTTCGATCGAATTGAAGCATCACTCCAGTTTTTCGTGCAATTCCCAAGTTTTCACAATCATCAACGGTAGGCTTTGAAACGCGACACAAAGGTGCAAGGGGGATCACGGATAAAGCCTCTTTTGTGTCCTATTGTAAATAATTAATAAATATTTGCTATTTTTGTCTTAACGATATCTTGTCTCATCTATACCTTGAAAGTGAAGTCGTATAATAATAACTGATCATCATCCAAAACAACCCAGTAACGTTTCCAAGTCTAAAAAAAGATATAAGTTAATCCAAATGATTAAAGGCAGTGAAGGGAGCTTACTGGATGAGCTACACTTCTTGTATAGATTGTAAGATAATCACCAGAGGTACAATGCTCCTGAGATTGTTTCGTGACAATAGGATCTTTTATCAACTCCTGCATAATCTCATCCAGTGGAGTAGAAGCATTGTTATGCACAGACGACCAAGGGAAGCGACGCATCACTCCAGGAAGTACATCCTCAATTTTGATATCAATTAAAAGTTCGATGTTTAGTCCGCGGCTTTGTCTCTCACTGGATTTAGTTAATCGGAATCGTGAGACACCATGATCCAATATATCCATCTTGTTTGCAAAATTGAGATGTGTATAGCCGATTACAGGTAAATTGTGTTTATCCACCTCAATCTCCTCTGTCGCGCCTGAATTGGGCCAGATACCCATCTTGGCTAGACCGTCTCTAAGTAATGTATTGGTGTGTTGTGCAGAGACTATAAATGTTAATGAAAAGGGTTCCTCTACTTCACTATATATGTAACTATTAGTATCATTCTGTGGATACAAGCACCTATATATAACTTACAGCGCAATTGCTTCTTCTTGGGGTCGATCGCCGCTAGTATTCTTGTCGATTTTACGAAGAACCCCTTTTCTTATTTCCATAGTTACATTGTTTAATTGGATTTGAATATCATAATTGCAATCTAACAACAAAAAGTTATTAATATTGACTATAGAAGGTTATATCAATATATACTGTACCTCTAACCGAACCCGAGTTAAGAATTTGCATAACTGAATAAATATATCATGTTAGATGACTTTGTTTTCTTATGATATTAGTGATAGCCTTTACCTCTACAATACATTATTCTTTTTGTTGGACTCTTATTTATTTTACTGGCCAATGCTTTTTTGTTTGCCTTTATCACATCATTTTGTAACTGTTGTTGCTCAAGTTGGTTTCTAATATTACTATACAATACATCAAAATAAGTTCTTTTCCGTCAACTATCCAACTTACTTTAAAAAACCATTGTGGTCATTTTCTCTTCCGTAAAGCATATCTTCAGAATTACACCTCATTAAACCAGGGTCAATTGAAGATGTTGTAGAAGAAGAAATTGTAGAGGGAGCATGTGGGAGTTGTCTTTCGCTGTTATTGTTTGACGGAAAATTGTTACTATTATTAAATAGCACATTACCAGCAGAACTATATTTTGAGAGGACGGCTTGGCTGATTTGATGAATTTTGGAAGAAGCAAAGATCTTTTGTACGGGTAGACCAAGCCATGTAGCGGCTCTTTTTAATTGGATCTGGCCCTTTTCCGCAACATTAGATACACATGTTGCTTTCCTCCTTAATATAGACGAAGATGGAGATCTTGATTTTGCTTTATCGATTTGTGGCAGAGGTGGTAAAGGTCTGGCTAAATTAACGGTGGTGCTGGAACGAGGAGGGGGAGGAAGAGCAGAGGTAGACGTGTATTGCTGAAAATCAATTGTATTTGATCTCTTTGGTATTGGTATTTTCTTAATGTTTTCTGATAGACTCTCACTTTGAGAAGGGTTAATTTTTCGAGATTTAAAGCAACTCCAATCGTCTGAATTATGCATTTTTGTTTAAATAAAATAAAGAAGAAGAAAGATGTTAGTTTTTTTTCAATTATCTTTCATTTTCCAGGAACAAGTTTTTATTGATAAACATTCTTTTATTTATGAAAAATTTCCGAAAAAAATATTTTTCTTTTTTTAATACAAAAAAGCGGTGAGGAGGGGGGGAATATTCTTTGATATATTTAGTTTAGAACATTATTATACTCAGGATTGCATGTAATAGTTACGTCCTTAATGTAAGCTTTTACTGGCTCATTCAAGGCGTTCCACTAATAGATAAATAGATAGTCATTTAATACTGTTATTAAAATCCATCAATGATCGTTTGATGAAGAAGAATTACTTACATTAATAGGACCATGGGCCCACTGGGCTGTTCCGCTTACACTACTACCATCCCAAAGTCCAATTTGAACACGACTATGTT
>VCJC01001162.1:0-11008 GCA_024140195.1 Backusella luteola | reverse complement strand
ATTTTTTTTTTTTTTTTTTTTTAAATTAACTTACGCTGGGTTGGTAGGATATTTACAAACACCATCAACACATGTTTTAGATTTATAAGTTTTGCGGACAAACGTGTTATTGATATACCAAGTGATTGTCTCCGGTGTCCTGTAATATTATTAAGTATATATTTGGTTAAGTTTTTAAAATGAAAATTACCAGACTACTTTATATGTATAGAAATTTTGTGAAATAGGTCCATTGGAAACTTTATGTTCTGCTCCATTTACGGCATATTCAATTTTTTGTCCCCAAAAGAAGTTACTCCTTTTGTCAGTATCAGCGTCAGTAACTTTATTTTTTCCAAGAAATGAAATAATGAAGTAAAAAAAAAAGAATAAAAAATAAAAAACTTACTGAACATCCTCGCTATAGCCTGGTGGACCGTATCGATAACAAAAAGTAGTGAGATTAACGAGTGTAATGATACTAAATATTTTAAGGTACTTTACCACCTAGCAATTCAAAATCGATTTCATCACCTCCATCAGCAATAAGAATGATAGCAGTAACAGCGCCACCCACAGGTGCCGACTTGACAGTAGCCTCAAACGTGCCATATTGCATATATGTCGTTGCATTAAAAGTAGGTCCTCTACCTGCTTCGACATTATACGGCAATCCTAAAATGACAAACCGTGAATTAATTTATGTAATAATGCATATTTTATTATAACCACATATGAGCTTACGTTGTGGTGTATCATCCACCTTTGTAGTTTTATCATTTGGAGGCAAGATGCGCATCTCAATACCCTGGTTTGTTTGGCTCCAAGAATCTGTCAGCCTTTTTTCTTCCTCCCAGCCATCCATTGACTTTGAAAAGTCTGTATAGCTGTTTGTACAGTCGGGCCCTGGTGCTCTTCGGACTAGACTTGCTTGAACATTTATAATAGAAAGACAGCACAAAAGTGATATAAAAGAAGTGAATCTCATGTTGATTGGTATTTTCAATATTTTTCTTGATTTTTTTTACATCTTTTTTGATAAAATTTTTTATTGTTTTATATATAAAGATGATTTGGACTTTAAGGGGATTCTTTCTCCCCTTTTTTCTTTAAGGGACGAATGTCTGTACTCAACATATTTCAATATAAAATAGTTTTTATAATTTAATATTAGGGTTTTTAGAATTGCAGAAAAATCAAGATGGACCTAAAAATAAAATTAGAATAACATAGTAACGTTCGAGGCTCTCCATGCAAAAGAAGGTATTTATTAATAACATGATTTAACATTTCTACTTTTTTTTTAATACGAATGCTTATATTAAGAACTTCTCCTTTTCGTTCTCTATCTCCTCTCTGTGGCAAAAAAGAATCTTATTTCCTCTAGAAGATTAAATGGAGTACTAAAATGTCATTTTTTGCAGAAAGATGATTATATCAAAATTATTTTTATATTTTATTGACTCCCTGAAATAAGAAGTAAAAATGATCGACTCTTTTTCGCCTTCGACCCATATAAAGAAATAATGAAATTTATGACGAATTTATATATAATAAAATTCTTGAGGATATAATAAGATATAAGGGGACACTTTTGAGGGATAGAAGAGTGTATTTTTATGTATGAAATTATAATAGGTGGAGATATATGACCCAATTCAATGGTTATTTAATTGAACTATTTGTAAAGAATCGTGGCGGCTTGATCTCCTTGAAAGCATCGTCATTATATGATTTATAAGTGGAGGGTTTCAGTATCTTTATGGTTTTAGTAGTCATGCTTGCGAGGTATACTGAGAGATCATGATATGACTGGTATTAAATCATTATTATAGCCTTTTATAACATCATCCTTGTTTTTGGCTTTGTCTGTGCATTTTTTCTTCATTATTTCCTACATTTGATATATCTTGTCCATCCTTCTTCCTATTGTTGTAATTTCTGTGATTTTTTTTAACCCTGCACCAAATCAACTTTTGGAATTTTAAATCAACAATGGTATTCAATCAGGAACCGGATTACTTGTTGGTACGCTTTATCTTGTAGTGTGGGGTTGAATGCATGATCCGGGTTCAAGGTAAACCCAGGTGCGAAGACATATACTAAAGTGGTGCTGCCGATCTTTGCTATATGATCATTTGTGAGCGTTTAGCTGGTGATTCTTTCATGATTTCATCTTTCCAGAACGGGTTTACCTTCGCTAATGGTGACTAAAAATGTGTAGTAGTAACACCAAAAGCATGATTTTTGTGACTCTTTTTAAATTTAAAGTTCATTTTTGATATACATGTACAGCTACATTTCCCTTTCTCTTTTTCTCTCTCTCTTCATTACTACTACATTAACATGTTGTCCTCCATTGTAAAAAGTCGACTCTTCACTGGCCAAAGACGTTTCTTGTCTTCTTCCTCAACACTTTTATATCCCGTTCAAAGCAAACTCAACCAGCGTACGTTGCATAAGTGACATATAGTAAATTAATCTCACCCCTTCTCTATCCATAGAATATGCCAACGTATACGTTCATGAAAACAACAATAAATACGCCGTTTCTTACGTTTCCAATGACAACGCCATAAAGGACCATCCTGAACTTATCATTGGCTGGACGCCCGATAAGGACTCAGTGGATCCACGCACATTTGTTGAAAACACACAATTTATCGAATTTCTTACAAAGACCTTGAAGGAAAACATTCATACATTAAACGATCCCAACTTAAAGGCTTTGGCAGATTGGCAAAAAGAGGGGTAACAAACAAGTATTTATATAAAAAGCAGGGATGGATATCAATAAACTTGTAATTTAGTTGGCTTCATGTTGGCGATGAACGCAACCCACCACCTTGGGGTCGCATCAACACACCCGAGGATATCATTGGCAGCGTTGAGTTAAAGGACGGTAAGATTGTGCCTCACACCTTTGAGCCCATGCCCGCCCATCGCATGGTCACAAACGATGGTCTTTTCCAATTATCTGATACTTTAACAAAGTGCATCAAGGATGCTTCCAATCAACTCTCCAAATAAATAAACAGTCACATAATCGGACTTATTGTGGCTTCACCACCACACCATTTGAATTTGACAAGGGCATAAACTTTGGCCTCTTCTTTTTTTTTCTTCTTGTCTTTTATTGCCATTTCATAAATGCAAAGCTCTAAATTATTGACAGTAACCAGAACAGGTGTTTTCAAAAACTTGCTTGGCTGTCAAAAGACAGTTCAACAGCAACGCATGTTTAGTCTTTCCACAAGCTGTCATGAAGAGGAAAAGACCCCTGAAACAGCGGAAGAAGCAGTGGTTGAGGAAGAGGCCGAGCCTATCAAAATGTCAAGAAGAAGACGCAGATTTCATGAATGGGTCAATGGACCAGGCGCAAAGTATAGCAGACCTGCCAAGGGCACCACCAATTATTTAGGATCTTCTACTGTAAGTGTTGGAAGGATATATTATATATACAAACTAACCTCTTTTAATAGCCTTTCCCCAATAATCCTTTATTCAGCCCTAGACCACCTCTTTCAGACGCTCGCCGTCAAGAGATCTATGATGCTTTTATCAGCGATCCCGAGAAATTTTCCATTCGCAAACTTGCCACACAATACGGTATCTCCTTGAAACGTGTTGAGGCCATTTTGAAATTAAAAACAGCAGAAAAAGAAATGGAAGAGAATGTAAGAAGACACGGCTTGTTTTTGGAACAAAAAAGACTAAAATGATTAAATCTAGGGTGTCCAACTTCAAAAGAAATTCACCAAGGGCATGGAACAGTTAATGGGCGTAGATCAAACAGTCGAGTTGTTAAAGGAACCCTTGATTGATATTTTCCCTGCAGTGGGCAAGCCCAGATTCAAGACATTGAGTGAGGATGCCCACTTTGGACCGGATGAAGCCGCAAAGGTCCTCGGTCGTATTCCATTCAAGGATCTTGAGAGAATTGTGATTGAAAGTGAACAAGCTAAATTTGAATTATCGAAACCTGAGACTGCCAAAAAGTCGACTGGAAAGAAGTTTGTTATTGTTGATACTAGTGCTTAGAATATATATGCGTTTATTTTATAATAAAAAAGGAAAAACGAATATTTTGTGTATAGAACTTCTTTTTGTTTATATCAATTCGAAATCTTCCAAATCAGAAGATAGTCGGTTGTTCGTGCTGCTGTTAAATGAAGAGAATGATTGAACGGAATGCGGCGATCTTAGGGTCTTTCTGTCGGGGATGACCGGTGGTGGGGCATTCACCGAAAGTGATGATGAGACAGAAAGTCTATTGATCGATCGTGGAGGCTGTAAAGGTGAGGAAGGCGTGGTCGCCAGTTTCTTGCCTTCAATAAACAGGGTCTCAAAGATCTCACGGCCAAGACTCTTTTGGGGCTCGATTATCATCTTTTCTAACCTAAAGCTACGGGGCAGAGTGTCTTGTAAAAAGTGCTCCAACGAGGCATCTGTCAAGACAATCATTCTTAGCGAGGGTAGTGTCATTTCTAGCTGAGTGTTATCATTCTCTTCCATTGAAAAGATCTTGTGGATGAAGTCTAGACGATCTTCCAGGACGGTGCTCTTTAAGGGGCTATTTAGTTTGCTTGTCAATTGCTCAAGCCTCTCGTGGTCGTTTTCAAGTGCTTGCTCGAGTGTCAATGTCATAAAACTGCACACATTACTCCATGCAGCTTGCTGTTTTTGGACACCGTCACCATCATTATCATCATGAAGCATAGTCATCAGCCAATAGAGTTCACAGGCCATTGACATGATGTCTGCATTGAGGAGTATACGGGTATTTTCTGTATCGAATAATGAGAATAGAAATGCCACTTGAGACATGATGTCCTATGTTATATATGTTATAATACTATTCATGTACTCCTTTCTGAGCACTTACGCCTCTTAAAATATCACCCAACTTGAAAACAAAGTCATTGAACGCAACACCCGAGGTATCACAAGCAAAATGATTAAATAATCTTAATACAAAGTTCTCCATCATCCCCGTTTCGATCAGCGTCAGTTCATCGGGCTTCTTTACCCAGATTGTCATTTGACCAAGCAGTTTTTTAAACGCCAACAAGTCAAGCTCATTTTCTTCATCCTTGACATAATAAAGCGCACTAAAGAAGTAGTCATAAATGATACCAAGTTCTTCGGCCGTAAACTTGGACTTGTTTTTAAATGTACGTAGTGCGTTTCGCTTTTGGAAGGATTCAACACCACCAATCACCTTGAGCTCATTTTCTTTACGAAGTTTGTTGATTTTTTCGGACGTAACATGAGAAAAGTCGGAATACTATATATACTTTCTCTAAGTTGACCAGTCTTTTTTAAAAAGAATACTTGTATATGACTTACTGCTGATCGCATGAGTTTTCTAAAAACATCCAACTTGTTGGCTTCGTCATCTTCTTTGGATATATCTTTTTTGGGCATATTTAAAGATGTAAAGAAAGTCTTTACAACTATCAGCAATTCAGAGTCATCATTTACTTCAGTGATTTCTTTTTCATGTAATTTTAAAATGGCTAGTGAAAAAAAAGTTAATAAGTATATAAAGTTGTTGTACTCCATCTTATTGCTTACCAAGTCTATTGTATCAAGAGTAACAATTGCATGTGAAAAGAGAGATAAGTTTTGTATAAACATATAGATAAAGAAAAAAGGACTTACGCGATTTGGAATAGTATTTTAGGGCCTTCCAAAAAGAAACAATCCAAGATTCGAAAAGCAAAAGGAAGTGGCATGGAATTAATATACAAGGTAAGGAACCAAGGTAGACAGGCAACCGATAGCTGGATATCTTTTTCTTTTAAATGATGATACATTCTTGGTATGTTCTTTCGGACAAGTTCTTCAAGCACCATTTGGTCTAGTAAAACACCATACATGGAAGAACTAAAGATGTATATATTTATTCAGCGCAATCTCTAATAAAAAGTGATTATATATAGACGAACCTGTAATACCCAGGACATAACTGGTTGACCAATGCATTTAGCGTCCAAAATGTCTGTTCTTCTGTCATGTATCTACAAATGGATTTGCATCAATGTTTATGCATATATTTTTTAACTAAGCAACACTTACATAAGCATGGCGGAAGTAATGATATTCATTGCTTGGCAATAACCAATGTCTGGATCTTTCCAAGAATAAGCTGTCAAGACTCGACGTAAGCGGTCGATACCTTCTGGGTTTTGATAAGCTGAATATTCAGGAAGAGATCTATAATAGTTTATGTAAATACAGATACACAGTGTTTTTACTCCCCCCTTTACCTGTGTAAATCCTTTTCAATGTCCTCCTCAGAAGGTGACTTTTGATCTTTATACTTGTTTAAAATCTCTTGATAAGCACCAGGATTATCGAACCGAAGGAAAATGGAGCCCGAACACAGCTCCCAAACCTCTCCACGGAGTGCATTGGGTACCCCGATTCTTACCATCTTTGCAAATGTAGGATACCTTACCAATGTCAAGTTACGACCATGTTCTAAAAAAAACATGAGTTTCATTGCCCAAACAGAGTAGACTACGTACCTTTAAAATACCCTTTCCATGAATTCAATTTCTTTTTATCCTTTTCTTCATTCACATCGCTCTTATAACCAAACTCAAGTCCCAATCCACCAATGGGCTCCACAATCTGTATCTTGGGCGATTTAATCATCTCTTCCGACTTGCACGTCATTAGGAAAGCCTTGAGGTTTGATTTTATACGCACAACATTGTTTCCAAGGTTGGTCTTTAGAAGTTCACAAAAGGCCTCGGACTCTGTCTTTTCTGCCTTGACCAGTACCATGTGCTCCATCTTGTGCCAAGTGGTCAGGACCAATGCCGACTCGTACGTCTGATTGTTGATGCGTTCAAATTTGGTAATACTGTACAACGGCAAGATAAACGTGCACACGGGCTGATCCGTCTGCATGTTGGTCACCTCCCTCGATTTGAATGTGACGAAATTATTGGAGAGGTAGAGTGTACCGGGATACTCAATCTTTTGTTCGGCCGTTGGTATCTTGGGGTCATGATGAATGTAGTGCACCTGGATCATGTCCACAAGTGCCTCCTGCTCGTTTAGACGGAATGCGTTTTGGAATCGTTCGTCGAGTTTACGCTTCTTGAGGATGTTCTTCAATGGATCTGTGGTTGGGCTGCTGGGTGTTGCTTTATTGTTTTTGAGGAGGCGTCGGATCGAATCACCCGCGAGTTGTACAAGCACGTCGTATACCTCATCTCTTTTAAACATATTTGCAAATACATACTAGAAAAAAAAATGTAAGAGCAGGCCCTTCTTTAAAAGCATCTAGTTACCTCTTGATCATCTTTTGTTTTGATACGTAAACTATGTCTAAAAATCTTTTTATTCTTTTCCTTAAAGATATCCTTGATGTTCTTGATCTCGATCAATATTTTTAGTTCAAATCCAATCAGATAAGAGTAAAAACCCAAGTAATTTTCCGAAATGTACATCCATCCTTGTCTACCATTACAGGAACAAGAGTAATCTAAAAATGTATTAGCTTCTTCTCCCTTGCAAGTATCAGAACTTACAATTTACAAATCTCTCAGATGATGGAACGTTAAATATTTGTCTAAATGTTCTCGAAGTGTTACGGATATCATCATCATGTACCAATTCATCTGTATCATTTTCTATATAGACACTTTTAGTTTTTGACATTCTTCACTCCGTAAAAGCACTTACTGTTTGTATTGGACACAATCTTATCCAACTGAGTCACCAGCCATTCCTCCTTTTCAAAACTATTGCTGAAATTTTCAAGTTCCGGTAACAAATAAAGTCGTATGAGATCCCATGCCTTTTCAATCAAATCAAGGGAATCAGAAGCTGCGATTTGTAAACTGGAGGCATTGGGTTCTCGTTGAAACAGAATACGAAATTTCGCTTGTTTGGCATCGAACCTTTAAAAAAGAAAAGGGTGAGTTTTACATAAAAGTGTATTTAAAGGTCTTTACAAGTTTGTTATTGTACTAAGAACACTTTTAAATAAAGTGTTTTCGGGTTGCTGGTATTTTTGAAGCATAAAGTACTGGTTTTGTTGCTCGATAGTCCAAAAGGGCATAAGTGTCATATCGGTTGACGTTGGAAGTGTAAATACCTGGCGCCTCTTTAGTAACCTTATCTGTATCTAAACTGAAAACACTTACATTTTTTGTTATTTTAAAAGCTGAGATATCAACCATGGTGTGAGTTCAAAGTGAGAAGAGGAAAAAAGGAAAACAAAAAAACACACAAAAGGCTTAAGAATACCTTGTTTTCCATCACGTGTGTTTGATGTGTTTCAAACAAAAAAAATAGCGCTCAGCATGATTCTTTTAGCTGATTGGTCTTCTTTTAATTTGGCCAAGACCCTTCCACTTGGCAGAAAGTAGAAAAACATATTATTTTTTATTTATTTATATCATTGTCTTCTAAATATACATGTACAAAAGAGGAGGAGTTTTAATGAGATTTTTGCTTTTTAACAGAACCAAGGCTGTCCAAGTCTCGATATGAACAGTAAGCATTGATGATCGGACCAAACTTCTGTGGTTTTCCTTCCGGATGTTCAGATGTCCATTTTTATTTTCTTTGAAAATAATAAACTTTTTGAGATGGCCTTGGTGTACCGACTCATCCGACCGAACTCACTTGATTCACTGCCTGCGGTTTGTGTTGAACTACACGGCACCAGTGCTATTTAATTAAATAATTAATATACTTTGACATTTATTTTGACAGTTGTGCTATTTCTTACACTGTAGGGATATTAATTACATCTTGAGGATAACGTGGAATGACGCTATCCTCTTCACCACCACTCGAGTCACTGTCGTACTCATATACCAACTATTATGATGATTAGGATTACAGTATTTCAAACTTTGTTCTTTATTTATTTAATAAATCATCATCTTTGTCCCAGAGGGACAAAGTCTGGCTGTACTAGAAATAACATATTGCCAGGGACGAATGGAAAAATGTGGATTGCATATGCCATGTTCGTGATTGAACCGAGGAACGGAATAAATTGTGTAAATATGTAAAATTAGGATTACAGTAGACTTTCAATTTTTGATACAGAAGGGTGGATCAAAATAGGGCTTCCGGTTTCTGGAGATGCGTTTAAGCCTTTGTTAGAGCCAATAAAACCAAGCTATGTGGTAAAGATATTGCTTTCAACTGACATTTACATTAAAAACGGTGTTTCCAAAAGAGCAAACTTTCCAAAGTCAGGATATCCAAACTCGAGAGTTTACTGTAGTATTAAATGCATTATATATTAGCTCTGTACATGGGCGTATACTTCATCAACTATTCAAAAAAATACAAGTTAGTGACACAGAGTGTAAATTGCATTATTTTGACATTTACTTGTACTATTCCTTTGTCTATAACTTTCATGTAACCAATGATACATGCAATTATATTAAAAAGAGCAGAAAAGGTTATTTCTGCTTCTCCTTTGGACTGTAAAATATCAAATGGTAAATAATCAATCAATTAATATATACTCTATATTGTTTTTATTTAACGGTTACCATCTTCATCACGAAGTTCACAAAGGTCCATAGTCCAAGACCGCAAAAAACATAAAAATGTAAACATAGGAAGAAAGAAGCGTTTTTAACCATATTTTATATTATAATAGAAGCAATAACAGTGTTGACGAAAAAAAAAATACAGAAAGAGGCGAAAGAGAGAAATAAGGTATCTTTAGAATGGTACTGATTATCAATAAATGGGTCATCCTTACGGGGGAACTCTTGGTATCCACATTCGTGGAGCAGAGCTGATGATTTAGTTCAGTTTACAGTTACAAAATTGTATAAGCTTCTGAATATAACCATGACATATTACTCTTTATTTACCTGTCGATTTATATTTATCTGTTTATGAAAAAAGATGCCAGCAAAAAAAAATAATTTTTTTTTGGATTAATTTATGCAAATTATATTTATTAGAAACAAAGCCAACCCTATTGGCCGAAGAAAGAGGTTGTTTTATTTTAAGGGCAGTAGTTTACAACTAAAAAGATGCAGAGAAACGAATCAAGTTGAATGAGATTCGTGAAATGAACCAAACAGTAACTTTGCATTAATGAAAAGGTAGTTTGAATATAATGGAAGAACAAATTTCTGCTAAGCATAAAAACAGAGAGCACCATAACGAATTGGTAACCAATTGACAGCCTGGCACTTGTCAAACTATTGAAGATATTCTGTCCAACGATTCATAGATTGAACCATTACCATTCATAAATAGCAACAGTAATGTTCTATTCAGGTTTTTGTGGTTTCAAGTGAACAGCGCATTTGTATGATAGTCATCTATACATTAAGAGAGTGTATGGATTACTTGCATCTGACGCATTAAATTAATTTGATTGGCTGACAAAAATAAACATTGACTTGCATATTTTTTTATTTTTTTTTATTAAAGCCGCAGCAGGCCTATTTTTGTTTCTGTGCTTTTCTTTCTCCTTTTTTTTTTCAAAACCTCTTCTACATTGTAATCATCGGGTTCAAGCTAACAGGATTTTCACTTTAGGACTTTAATTTGTTCGTCATTGGTCCTAAGCCTGAACCTAAAGTGAAAATCCTGTTAGCTTGGCCCATTTGAAAAGCCTATTGAAAGAAAAGTCAAAATCAACGGGATGCAAGCAAGTCAAGCAAGAACTCGAAGGGCCTAAAGCCTTGTTTATGGTCGACTACTAAGAAGTCTGCTTTGAAGGTAAGAAAAAAAAAGAAGCCTTGTTTTCAGTAAATCAGTCAACTCAACTCAACTCAACTCAACTCTTTTTTTTTCTTATTGATAGAAACTCGCAGGAGCCATACTTTTTGACGGAACATGAACAAGGGGGAACCTTTATGAGCTTTGGAAAAAACGCGGTGCCTGGCCATCATACGCAGATATACAAAGCAACATTCATTGGTCTTGAGTCATTACCATTGACAAGTGTTCGTATGCAAGGTAATAGTTACTGTATTACTATTAAGGAATAACAGTCACTAACATAAAATAAACATCA
>VCJC01001158.1:23257-42793 GCA_024140195.1 Backusella luteola | reverse complement strand
TTTCTTCAGAATGCTAGTTGTGGTTTTGTATAATCGTCTTTTGCCATTTATGAATTAAGTCTGTCAAAATAAAATGAGTAAAGATTTCTATTAAATTATAAGCAAAAGTTTACCTTTTTTTTTGACTATTTCGTCTTTAATCTCTTTTTTCCTCTTTTTGTTCTCTTGCTAGTTTGTTTTTTGATAAACGTGTGTTTGTATACTAAAGTAAATAAAAATAAGTAGCTGAATTAACTTGTAAATAAATAAGTAGTATTTACCATGTTAAAGTAACTTGTTTTTGTGTTCACTTTGTGGAGTTTTATTATTTGCTACGTTCGGTTTAGTTTACTTGTATAGTAAAGTAACGGGTGTTGTTAAGGTAAGTAGCGAGAGTAGTTAACAATGAAGAGTAAAATGGAGGAGAAAGAAAAGCGTCAAAATAATAGTAGGTGGCACAGTCGCTTATATACCCTTTAAAAAGATGGTCACATAAATTGCCTTTTTTGGATAATGTTATATTCCTATTAAGGAAATGTAAAAGTCAAAATATCATTGCCAGTAGCAATGTATTCAATTAAGATTTTTCGCATGTTCAAAGCTGCATTGACATATCGGCTCCACACTTATTTTAATGGGAAGATTCAGATATCTATTCTGAAAATAGCGCACGTTGTTTATTTGATAAAAGAACTTACCATGTATCTGGCTAGTCATCTGAACAAGTCTTGCACACTCTCAAAGGTTGCTTCAGATTCAGGCGCCATAAATAAATTTGGGTGTATGTGAATTATATATATATATATATTCGATTTACCGTTTATTATATTTTTCTTTTCTGTTCACATTGATGCTCTGCACGTTGTAGCATTATCATTTCATAGTTTCGTGTCTTCATACTTTATCAATTCAAGGCTTTTGATGTCTAAAAGTTTGTAAACATAAGTAAGATGCTGCTTGCCAAACGTCATCCAGTACTTTATTGTACCTATTCAAAATAAGTTTTTTTTTTTACCCATATTTTAAAAATCACGTGCTAACCTCAACTACGCGGATTTTGCAATAAAATTCCATGTTTTTGTGACATTATTAAAGTTTTTTTTTTGCAAAATATCAGTTTTTTGTTTTAAATGAAATGAGTTCTCCAATAGATGGTAATTATTACAAGACACAAGAGCCTTGTTGCTGGTGTTCATAACCAGGTATAATCCTATTATAGATAAGCCAAAGGCTAATGTGAAAAGGAGAGCTTTACGAAGTAGAAATCAAGAAGTGCAATATACGGAGCTCTCTTCTGACGACGACGATTTTGTTTCCACTCACAATTTTGAACTCGAATCTACTCCTTCCACATCAAAGGCTTTAGCTAAATCAACTAATAAAAAGCGCAAGAATTCGAATGGCAATTCTGATGAGATCTCTTCTGAGATCAAGACAAACAACAACCCCACATATTCACCGTCAAGCACCAACCAAAATAATACAACTAGTAATAAAAACCAAATAACCGATCCATCACATATTGGTCATATTGAAGAAGCGTTACTCTTCAACAAAGAAAGTCCTTTAGGACACTTAGACTTAAAGGTAAAAAGAAAAAAACAAAATTTTGAGTCGAGAGAAAGGTAGTAGGTTGTTCTAATCCTCTTTACGAATCATTTAGTTAATTATACCCACTTGGATAAAGCAGTTACCGCAAGAAGAACTCACGCAGCTGCTTGCATTCCTTCCAGACGCAGACAAGCTCGATCAAAACACACTCAATCCTGATTTTTTCGCAAATAGGAATCGAATATTATGGGATGCTATACATCAATGGGAAAATACACTAATATCAGGTGGTTTTTCACAAAATGGCGTTCAGCCGCCACTGATGAAAGAGGACGCCCGATTCAAAGATGAAAATTATGAGAGATATTGGGGTGAGCGACTTGAACGGTTCAAACACCGAAAAGAGGATACTGATGCCGTTGCTACAGCAGCAGCAACAACAGCAGTAGCAACAGGTCGTGGCCGTGGAAGAGGTAGAGGACGAGGGCGCGGTAGAGGGCGTGGAGCAGCAGCAGGAACAGGGAGAGGAAGAGGAAGAGGAAGAGGACGAGGAACAGGAAGCGGAAGAGTACGTGGAAGAGGAAGAGGACGAGGACGAGGCAGCCGTGGAGGAAATGTACAAGATAGCGAAAGCCGAGCAGAAGTAGAAGTAGAAGAAAAAGTAGAAGGAGAAATTTTGTAAATAAATGAATAACCACTTGTTTATATATTCAGTTCGTTAAGGCTGTGCACACATGCAGCATGTTCTACATTCAGAGTGTATTTTAATTGCATAAAGCTAATCCACCGTTTATTTACTATTGCTATTTGGGAGGGAGAAAGAGTATAAAACTGGGGATCTAAGGCTGATAAAGGTACACATTTTCGTATCCAAATGTACCAACATAAAAAGAGCGGGAAATCAGGCATGCACAGTCGGATAAATAAAGGACGAAATGTAATTTATTTATTTATTTATTTATTAACGCACATTGTGTACATATCTCAAAAGGAGATGCCTCCTTTACACACGCACACACAAAGGCTGTCATTTCATGCTGAAAAATGATGAAAAGGACAAAGACGAGTCACTCTTGCCTTTTTTAGTCGATTCATTTTTATAAAAAAAAAGCGAGTGCAAAAGTGTATATATTTTTCCTTACGCTTAAACCAATGGTTTAAGAATAGAAAGACACTTCCGCCTTCCTTTCCTTTACACTCTCTTTATTTCATTCTATTTTACTTGAAAATACATATTCAATATGTTCTTCATGTCAGTTATAGCAAACAATAATTCCAATCTGCAATCCGTTAGTGATTTTTGGTTGTTTGTAGTATATTGTCTTGTAGTCATTGTAGTTGTTATCTTCTTTTTATTCTATTTTAATCGTACACTTGGACAAGTCCTTACATTTATAATCAACCAATACACATGGAGAAGATATAATGCTTATATTGAAGTCGGTATGTCCAAGATTCGCTCTCACCTTAAACCACACTTGCACTAATTGTTGATTCATCATCTTGTTGATTGCTAGATTCCATCCGTGTTACGTTGCTGGGTGGTCGAATACTATTTAGAAACCTTCGTTATTTATCGACCAATCAATCGATATCAATTGTAAAGGGCCATATTGCGATTAGATATTGGCTGCTTAATGTCAGAAAAACACAAGACGATAAATTAGGTGAGACAACTCTGAATTACTATTCTGACTGTTGACTGATAACACATGAATACAAAAGGTAAAAATGCCAATTTACCTTGTAGAATGGTATGCAGCATGGAAGGGCTCGAATGGTTCTTTTATAACAACGCACCCGCTTATAATCGAATGAAAGATATATTGGGACTACAAACACACACTGCATCAACAGAGCCCGGCTCGAACGACCAAGAAAAGTTTATTGAAATGGCAAATATACCACCCACAGTTGACCCGGAAAACCAGACACCCAATGCAGCGGAATCATCACTTATGGAGAGATTATTACCACTTCAATTCGAATGTACCACTGGTGCTGTCATGATTGGCAACACCGAGCTAAAGTCAATGCTAGTCATGAAAACAGCCCAAGCGAGTGGAATTTACAATATAGTCAAGCCAAGATCAAAGGCCGACTTTTATAGATCAGAGATTGATGTTGTGCTAAGACGAACTCAGATCAATCTTAAAGATAATATGGACTATACAAGCATGGAAGTGCCAGAAGAGCGTATTTTACAACCATTGGAGAGAACAACGTAACACAAACCCTTTTATCACTTTGAAGAAACATGTGGACTTAATCAATTCTTTTTTAGCCTTTTAGCCTATTTTCTAAGGCCGCTAAGATGTCTCTATCCGTTTTCAAAGACTCGACAATATGGTGAGATGCAACACATGTCGGAGATGATGAAAGAGAAGGCCAAGATTGATGGATCCACCAGTGAACATATCACTTATCATGAAGAATACGCTCGAGTGAGCAGCGTACTCGAATGTAATGAGATGGCATTGACTTATTATGCAGACTATGCTGGTATTGTTATTATTTGATAACAAACAAAGAAGAAGGGGTTTGTTGATTAGCTTTATATTTAGGACCGGCGCCTACCCCTGAATCATCGGATGTATTTGCAGGTGTTGGTATTGATATTGGCAATGGCGGACTTCCTCCAGAATGGGGGATCAAGCTATTATTATGGGATGCAACAATACACTATGGCCCATGGACAGATAGACAGAGAACAGCAATGCAGGATTATTTCTTTCCCAATTCACATCGTGGCAATATACCCACCACTCGCTTGATGCCTGGCCAGCAGCGTGTGGCAACTTCATTTGATACTTATATAGAATTCATGAACGAAGGAAAGCTACGAGTTCCTACACGTGAAAAATCAAAGGTAAAACACAAAGTCAAATTGGGGCACAATGGGAAACTTATTTTATTTTGTTAGGATTGGAAATTCACACCAGGATCTACTGAATTAGAAATCAGTTCAGATGGATATTATTCTCGACCTTATGGCTGGTTTGATATCAAAGCAGGTGAAGGTTCTTCAATCAAAGTAACCACTCCCTTTGCAACAGGTGAAGACGGCTATACAAATATAATAGACATCAACTTACGGGACACCGACATTTCAACAAGTGTAAATTATGCATCTTTCATCCAATCAAATAAAATCGATGTAAATATATTACCAAAAAAAAGAGAGGAATGATGCACTTATTTTTATTCAACTTAGATACAATGTACTATGCCTGCACCTCTTCAGTGGAATGGGTTTAGAGAGTGGGGATTCAAAATCAACACAAAACGACCCCGTATATTTCTACTGCGAGACCATATTTACTTATTACAAGATCTCGTCAAGGATTGGGCTTCTGGTCCGCCCGGGGATCTTTTGCATTTCACACCCATGCTCTATAAGCTCGAATTTAATCTAGAAAACCCGAGCATATATTTATGTGTTAACGAGCATAATGTAATTAATAACCCAAACTCTATAGACGATAATGGTAAGTGATTACAGCTTTTCAAAATCATGAGGAATCTAACATGTATCTTAGCATTTTTAAAACTACAAGCCCATAAACTAATAGCTAATGTAACATTACCATTTACTGAATTCCAACCCGAAACAACCGCCATCAAATTTAATATCGAGGCAGAACAAGGCAGTGTGGATTTATCGGTTCAATCTTCACATACGCTAAACTCTTTCTTGAGAGAGGATGACGCACAAGCTGCTATGGCAGTATCATTGACTGTGGGTGGATCGTATGACTATTACAGTACAGTGGACGTCTTGCGTCATACCGAATCCTGTAATCTTCATGTTAAGATCAACGGAGCGACTGTCAAATTATTTGGTTCGCTTATTCGATACCTATTTTTACTTAAAGACAATTATTTTGGTGCATGGAATAACTTTTCGACAATTGATGAATATAGAAAGAACAAGCAAAATTATCTGGAATGGCTGGAACAAAAGAAAAAACAGGCCGATTCCAAGGTATTTTTTTTTGTTAAAAAATACACCAATAGTTTTGTTTACTGATGTGCTTTTATATTGGTAGCCTGTTTGTGACCCGTTTGAAGTATATCTACTTCTTGAATTAGAAGACGGTGTGCTTCTATTACCAGAAAATTTATATGATTATTCTCGCTATTCTCAAATTGAACTTCGAGAACTTCAGGTCGAATTGAGAAATTTGGACGTTTATTTTGGTAACTTATTTGTTTTCTTATATTAAAAAGCAAAGCTAAACAAATCAAAATAGATTTATATGTCAATATTAGTCCCATTACCATCAGTAGAGATAGCAATCCAAGCACACATTTGAAACAGACTTTTTTTAGAACAAAAAATGCCCGAGATCCCAAGAACTATGTATATGTGGATGGTAAATTGGATGGTACAAGTGTATTTTTTTTATAATGAGTTAATTCATATCACCATTTAGGACTCAATATTTATGCACATCGACTGTTTGGGCCTCTGCCTGAATGTGCAACCTACTTGTGTCATTGGGAGTTTGATATAGGTAAAATAACTGGAGAGGTCAAACCCTCATTTCTTCTAGGTCTTTCATGCTTTGGCCAGACATTTGCCTACAATCTCATCGATGAAGATAACGCGGTGCCGCAGGAAATGGAGTCCAAAGACTTACCAGATGTCACTTTTGTAAAGCTATATGTCCAGGAAGTAGACGTCTGTCTTACGAGCATGAGTAGCTCCACCAATATCAGTATGCAGAGCGGCATTTTGCTTGAATTTGACAATTTGATCAATGAGAAATACAGTCAGAGAATCAGTCTCAAAATACCATCTATCCTTACTCGGTTTTTGGCTAATCCGAATCAGTCGAAAACGATTGATTTAATCAATGTAAGTGACATTCTCTCCCATATCTTTTTATTTCATGTACTGATTGTACTATTAGAATACCGAATATCCTTGGGTTGAGGTTGCAAAGGCAGATTTAGGTCTTAATATCACTATATTCAGACATACAGCTGAGTGGAGAAAAGCAAGATGTGAGCAGCAAAATTTCATTAGAACACAAGATTACTCGACACGCCGATGTGCGCGTTTATATGAACCTGATGATAATATGTCTCATAGTAATGTATCTTTATTTTGGATTAAAGAGAAGATAAACATGTTTAATGTTTTTTCTTTTTGTTAGGCTCCCAATCTTCTACTCATTCGACCAATGATCATCACGTTGGTGTTATTTATGCACCGCCATTTCGTATATTTATGTATGGTAAAGTCGATGATAAATCAGCACTTCATGATAATGTATCGGTTTATTCTGAGGATCAGGAATCAAGAGGACGATACAGAGGATATAGCAATTCGAGTATGCATGCTTCTTCAATGAGCGAGATTATTTATAGTGTATCTGAAGATGACGAGGATTTGGCCCAATTCAACCCTGAATTGATGTTCGATACTGATTCAATTCAAAGTGGACGCTCTGGTGACAATGAATCGTTTTATACAGCAAAAGGGTCGGATGATGATAGCTTTGGGTATCCACCTTCTGTATTTTACTCTGATAATTCGGAAAGTGAATTTGGAAGTGACGGTAAGTGCAGTAGTTGAATTGGAAAAATGTCTCTCTCATTGTTTTAACAAATACATTAGAATATGATTCATCGACCGAAGAAACCGATTTACAAACAAGTTCATATAGACCTACTCAAAAGGATTTAAAGGCAGCAATTCCACAGTCGATTCCTTATAGCGATTATCTTCGAAGATTTAAAATCAATAAACCGTCAGGTGGTTATTCTCATAATAATTTCTTTCATTCATATATTCCTCCACCTCGTTGTACATTCATTCCTGAAAAGGTAAAGAGCACTTCTACACTTTCAAATAGAAAACGAGATAGAGACGGTCTAATATTATAATAGGATATGGAGGAAACGAGAAGACCTGTTTATGATACAACTGGCGATAGTTCAGATAGCTACTTTGACAAAAATGCTGGCTTAAAGCAAACATCCGAGTGTGATACAACTGATGCCTATGGTAAAGGAAACGAAGTTACAGCTATCACTGTGATTGAAGCAACAAAACCAGTCTCTGTTTTGGTCACTCCTATTCTTGTTAAGATTGTTCAAGAATTAGCAGAAGAAATCATCAAAGACGTAAGTACTTGCAAGTAGCTTTAAAATCTGCCTTTTGCTCATATCTATTCTATTGATAAAGGACTGGGATTTGGAAAGCATGTTAGATGCACTTCAAATGGAATATATTGAACAGCTTACCAGATACCTAACTGCACAGTATATATGCACTCGATTCGCCGTTATTTTACCTCAAACCTACCTTCACTTTATTCAAAACGTGACAGTGCCTGATGATCTCCCCTCCTATAAACATGGAGAATCATTTGTCAAGACTCAATACAGCACAGAGGATACGGTATTATGCTCAGCCGATATATTTCTAAACGACTTTCGTATGACTGGAAGTGTCCGGTTTGAAGACTTTGCATTCAACGAAAAAAAGAAAAAGGTGGCAGAGTCCAATATGGTTCTTTTGGAATCCCGTGTTCATATAGATGTTGGAAATATGGGTGCAACGGTGGAGTACATCTCTAAACAATATCAATCACAATCTATTGCCTTCGGTATCCCTTATGATACATTGAGAAACAAGCATATGTATTCGAAAAACTTAGACTCGGAAGATGAATTGGTTCATGAGCTTGTCATGCTGGACCTCTGCTTAGATGGATTTAGCTTTAAATGGCTTGGAGCAAGAACACCCAATTATGCAGAGATGGCCATTCAGAAACTGGATACTATTGTTATTACCGAGTCGGTTGAAATATTGATTGGCGCTGTTTATTCTTGGCTCGTGTTTGTTGATGATCTAAAGGGGATCCTCGAGAATTTCCAAGACCAGCGTTCTCGTCAGGTACAGACATTTATCGATGCTATTGCAGAGTTTTCCGGTACATCGGATGTTGTGGGTGATCCTATTTTCTTTGCCGTTCCACCAAATATGCTCCGACTTGGTTCTCAGCATTTCAGAAACGACGTCGGCTGGAAACTATTGGCACGTATGCGTCACTGCTTACGATGCATGCCTATTGAAAAACGAGAGAATCTTCAAAACCGTCTTACATCCGGAGACGCGGTTCAGTATGTGGACTCGGATGCCATGTTTGAAAATGTGATTGAAACTTTCAAAAAATGGCGTAGCTGGGAAATCAACGAGGATGAAATTCAGACTTGTCGTTTGCTTACCCTTCCCTTTAAACGAAAATTAGGGGACGAAACCATAAAAAAGAATATCAACAACGAACTGGTTAATTTCCTGACTTCATCTTCGAACTTTGCCAAGCTCAGACTTTCGGATTTCAATTTCTGTATATACGAGGAGGAGCTTGATATAAAGGAAAACAGTATCTCAATCAAACCGATAGAATTCCTTTTAGAGTGTCTATTTAAACCATCTGCTATTTCAACTATGCAAGAAGGACACCAAAGACAAAGTACAGATGATGTTCGCAAGCCTGTTACTGCTGTGGATGACGGGTATCTGGATATGATTACAAAGCTGAGCATTGGTGATATTGAAGTTTCTGTCAATCCGTATATATTGGCCTTTGCAAGACATATGATTACTGTGCAGCGTGTATTTACCACAAAATTGAAAAGCTTGTCTCATGCAACAAAGCCGAGAAACATTGGATCAAACTTGTCTTCGCCCTCTTCTTCACCCTCAATCACCAACCAAGAGTTTGATTTTGACATGCTATTATCGAAGGTCGATGTTGTGGCTCAGGCACTTGTTAACCTTGATCGTATTCAGGTCACTGCTCATACTCAGAAATTACAAATGGAAAGCATCATATCTGGCGTTCAAGGATCGGCACTGTTTTCTAATCCTAAGCTTGCGCCGCTTCAGCTTTTCAACCCTGATAAAACTGATTCTGATACCGGTTCTGGTAAACGTAGTTCGAATCGCGCTTCTCGCAGACAAGGTCATGCTGATCCACGCCTGGTACTCGAGGCAACCGGTGGCATTAATGAAGCTAGTGTTCGGTTTAAGGAGGCAATAAATCAGAGCAATGGATACCACTACAATACTCTGTTAGCAATCGCTTTAGAACAGGCCAACTTGAATGCCAATATTTCCCAAATAACCCGCCCTTCCAAGAAAGGTAGTCGAAGTGATACTTGTAGAGACGTACTGAATATATTCTCAAACGTCCACAAATTCCATGTTCATGCTCCTCAAAGTTTACTGAGACTTCACGGTTTTGTGGAGGAATGGCAGACAGAGCAAGGAAGACGTTATCACTTTATGTTTCAGAATTTGCTTAAAGAATGGGAAGAACAAAAGAAGGAAATGAACACCACCGCGGTTGCCGCTTCGAATACAAAGCTTATAAAGAAACTTGATATTAAACTTCAATTCTTACTGAATGAATTCTTTATCAAGGCCGATTTGCTACCTTCACTTAGCATCAAATATGAAATCTTGGATTTTTTCGTCATGGTGAACGAAACCCAACACAAGACCATGCCAACACATATGTATTCCTTCCAGCTTTCAAAACAGGTTATACAGCTCATTACAAAAAATACGAAAAAGCATAGCAGAAAACAGTTTGAGGAAATCACAAGCACGTTTAGTATGCCTGGTATACGCAGTACAGGTTCATTAAGACAAGAAAGTGTAGATCAAGTGGAACAGCTCAAGCTCCGGTCAATGATATCAGTCGATCTCATATCCATGTCGCTTGATGTTAGTTTGATTGGTTCTTTACTCACAGCACAATCGCTCTTGGGAAATGAAATCAATGAATTGGTTGAAGTTATTTCTTACTCAAAGCAGAGCAAAAACAAACCTGTATCCAACCCCAGTGGCAGCCCCCCTTCGTCTGATATCATAAACACACAAAGTCGTATTTTCAAATATGCGGTTGATATTGCATTGGATGGGCTCAGTATATCTGCATCCAGTCCTTCAGCAACAGGTGTTTTCCGATCAAATGTACTGGAAGCATACCTGTCTAGTGATGGTGATGGTAAAGATGATCAGCTTACATGGAAGTTGCTTGCAAAAAATTTCTCTTTGTCATTGGATCACAATGTCCCTGAACAGACCAACGAGGAGGATAATAATCAGGATGATTCTGTGTACCGCCGGAATTGCTTGGCATACATATTAATGGACTTCAGTGTACAAAATTATCTGTTTTTATGCACCGAAAAGGGATGCCAAAAGGCCACACATGCACACATTGAAGAAAGTGGGCTTGATTGTATCTCAATCGAATTCACAAAGATTCAGACGGTGATGCAACCCATTGCTCTTGGAAAACTTGCCGAAATGTACATTTACTATGACACAGAGCTTGGTAAAAAGAAAAGGATGAAGAAGGACGAAATTGGTCAACTTTCAAACAATACAAAACGTATCGTTCAGTCAATCAAGAGCGAGATACCAAAGAATTTGCACGAGGAATCGCACATGCTGCTAGAAGGAAAGACAATCAGTTTAAAGATAGGACGACTAGGTATAGCTATTCCGCTAGACACACAGTCAGACGCACCTCTTCCCGAGACATCCAAAGATACAGGCGCCCTTCTTTTATCTATTCCATCAGTTGAATTCCGCACAAAAGGCATCGAAAAGGGGGCTTTGCATCTGGATCACATTGCCGTCCAATTTGTTAAAAAGTTTGACCAAAACAACCCCGATCATTTCGTGGCAGAAAACCATCCACGTATGAATCAAGTCAGCGTTCCATTTATTTCTTGTAATGTATCATCTTTGAAGGCAAAACCTCTACAGTATATAAAGGCAGACGCACAAGTAGGAGGGTTTGAAATAGATGTGGATGGTACGATTGCGGATTATATCAACACGCTTAGTATTATTTATGTAAAGAGTATGAATCGTGTTGATGCCTTTACTGCCCAATCCAACTTTTTCGAGACAAGTCCAGTTAAAACACCACCAGTAGCAATGCCTGAGCCACCTACATCATCTGAGGCAGTCCACTTGGATATCGAATGTAAATTTGAGTGCCAGACTGGAACGATTCGAATGTATCCCAAGCGTCATTCAGATAGTGCTCACAAAAAGAAACGTATCAGAACACTGCGTATTCGCACAGGGTTAGATCAAATGACAGTGGAAGGCAATATGTCTACTGTAATTATCCCTGGTCTTAGTGCCTGGGTAGTCTATCAGACACCTTTGGGGGCAGGTGCTACTGTACAGGATAGCCCAAAGCGATTTCATGCAGATATTCTTATTCGTGAAAGTAAAAACACACTCCATCCTGCTCTTGTTCAGTTTTTAAGAGAGGTAGTTATTGGACTCAAACTTGGCATTCAGCAATCAAGTGAACGTAAAGCAGACAGAGATGCCCAAGTGGAAATAGAAACGAACTTAAACGCCTCTCTCTTCTTGCACTTGTCTCGAACCCAATTGGACCTCAGTTGCCAGCCATCATCAAAAGTTGTGTGCTCGCTTGGATGGGAAGAAAGTGAGTTTTTAATGAACGCATTCTCTAGCGATACCACTTCTCGAACTATGAGCTGTGTAGGTTCTGTTCGTGAAATTACGGGTGTTGTAAAGCATCATTTTTCTCCAGAAGCCTGTCTCAATGCACGTGTCGATCGTATCTTATTTAATGCCATGCTTACTTCACAAAGACAAGGTGGCGATTCCAAGGATGATATATCCATTATTATTGAATTGCCTAATGTACAGGGCGACTTGAACATTCGTCATCTTCAAGATTTGATTATCCTCAACTCCTACTGGTTTGATCAACCCATCTTGCCGGAAGCTTCAACATCACCACCTCCAGAAGAAAATGCACTGTCCAAAACGAAGAAGCCGCTTGTATCCGATTTGGATTCCCATCTTGATCGTCAGCTAGAAGAGTCGCAACCACCGGCGCCTTTCTCAAAGCACATCGCCGTTTCTTTACAAACCTTACGTCTTTCACTTGACTTGGGCCCTGCCATTGGAAAAATCACTCTTATCCCTCAAAATTTCTCTGTAAAAGCGCATGATGTACCTTTCGAATCCAAAGGCCTTTGTGTCTCATTGGACAATTCTAGTCTCGTATCCGAGGGTCGATTATCCGGAAACGCCGATTTCAAACATTTGTTAATTCAAGGACGTGTTGATCATTCCAATTTGGACGGGTGTGGAGAACGAGAGAAATCGGCACTCTCTGTGCGCTCAAATGGATTTACTGCTACCTTTGAATATGAATACCAAAATATCCTAGATATTATACAACAGTCGCTTGAGTTTAATGTGAATGTGAATCGTGTCATGGAGAGGTGTGAGATTTCTATATCGGCCGACCTGGAGGCGTTGATTGCCAGAGTATCAGTAAAGACAGTACCCGTCATCATTACCATGGTCCAAAAGTTCAATGATCTCCTACAAAAGAAGAAGGATGAAGCTGGTCTACGGCAATTTGGCTTGGAGGGATCAAGGTGTCCAACACCACATTTATCACCTGTTTCTTCTGATCAAAACTTGAATGAACTCGTCGAAAACACATTGATGCAGAGCGAAGTATCCATTTGTGTCCAGAATATAGAGATTGTGATATATCCTAATCAGTTTCAAGATTTGGATAATGTGGATTTGCAAGCAAGTCAATTCAAAGTTAATTTACAGGAGCTTCCTAGAACCAGTGAAGGCATTGGTCGTAAACTTGCCATCTATCTCTCACATGCAGCTCTTGCAAAGAATGTTTGTGGTAAGGATTTGATGGAGCGTTACAGTATTCCAGGTATGCAAGCAGCAGAAACAGGCAATAAAAATCTAGGAGGAACCAAGATTTTTGGAATCCCATCAACCGGAATAACGATGGAATCGACACAACAAGGACACAAAATCGTGCATGAATTTGACGCAGAATTCGGAGGACGTGTTGGTGTTTCACTCAATATTGGCTTAATCAAATATCTTCAGGAGATGATGAACATGTTTAATACCCAACTGGATCGTGCGCTTAAAAAGACAATAGAAGAGAGCCACTTTATGATGGAGCCCTCTACACCACTGAGTGGAGTGAGCAGTACAATGGACATGGAAAACAGTCACCATCTGGATAGTCCCAACTATCGTAAATCGCTATCTCCTCTCATACAGGCACCCTCATCTGAAACAGTGCCTTTCCTAGAGGAAGAGCCGCTAAAGAACGACTCGAATCCATCATCATCAATAGAGGAGCAATATGAATATCATGCACTCCATCACGTTAATTTCCAACCTCAATTACAAATCATGGGCGATGCAACACCACCAGTGGAATGGCTAGGTTTAAAGCGAGAAAGAATCCCCGGTTTGGTGCATGAAAACATCACTCTGTACCTTGATAAACTAGTGAAGATTGTGTGGAGAGCAACATAAAGACATGAAAAAAAAAGTACATTAAATATAAATTTTATTAATAAAAAAAAGTATTTACACATAATGGCATTGTTCACCGGCAGAATCGGAGTGTGTGGTTTTAATTACATTTTTTGATTAAAAGGGAAAACCCCCTTTCACAAACAAGCGACAGGACACTTTTCTCTCTTTCTCTCCTTTCTTTTTTTTTATTTTAACTCTTATTATCAAAGACATGTCGCGTGAAGCACTGTTGGTGATTGGTGTGGTTTTCCACATCATTTACCTCTGGAGCATCTTTGATATTTACTTCACCTCTCCTTTGGTCCACGGGATGACCCCACACAAGAGTCCCCTGGAACCGCCAGCAGATCGTTTGTTTCTGTTTGTAGGTAAAGTACATGTCAATGCAAAGCAAGAGAATTGTATGCTCATTTCGGTTTTCTAAAAACAATTAGGCGATGGCTTAAGAGCCGATAAGCTTTTTGAACTTGATCAAGATGGAAACAGCCGTGCGCCTTTCTTGAGGAACATCATCACGGAGCGTGGTTCCTGGGGCGTTTCACATACCCGTGTGCCCACTGAATCGCGACCTGGACATGTTGCTATTATTGCTGGTTTCTATGAAGATGTGAGTGCTGTTACAACAGGTAAATAACGATAATATGCACATCAATGGAGAAAAGGTCTAATATGTCCATTTTAGGTTGGTCTATGAATCCTGTCAATTTCGATTCAGTCTTTAATCAATCACAACACACTTGGTCGTTTGGCTCGCCAGATATTTTGCCAATGTTCCAGCACGGCGCAAGCGATCCGAGTAGAGTCGAAACATTCATGTATCCACCGGAATACGAGGACTTCTCTGGTGGTAAGTAATGCCGACTTGATGAATAGCATCGATGTATTCAAAATGTGATTTATTAGAGGCGTCTCGTTTGGATGTCTGGGTGTTTGATCATGTAAAGGAATTGTTTAGAAATGCAACAACGGATCCACAGTTGAGTAGCATGCTTCGCCAAAAGAAAGTGGTATTTTTCTTGCATTTGCTTGGATTGGATACAAATGGACATGGATTCAAACCTCACTCAAAGGAATACTTGGACAACATCAAGCTGGTTGATGCGGGAATCAAGGAAATAGTCGACTTGATAGAGGATTTTTATGGTAATGATGGTCGTACGAGTTATGTATTCACAGCAGATCATGGCATGAACAACAGAGGTAATGGAAAGTCAACAATTGCTGTCATGGTTACTTAATACTATACAATATTACAGGTGGACATGGCGACGGACATCCTGATAATACAAGAACACCCATTATTTCTTGGGGAGCAGGTATCCGCAACCCAATCTATTCTGGTTTGGGCCATGATGAGTTTTCAGAGGACTGGGGTTTGTCCGAAGTGCAACGTGATGATATACTTCAGGCTGATATTGCACCTTTAATGGCTCATTTGGTTGGCATTAACCTTCCTGTCAATTCAGTTGGTGAATTGCCCTTGAGTTACTTGAATTCAACCGAGTATGACAAAGCAGAGGCAGCCTTCGCTAATGCACGCCAGATTCTTGAACAGTACCAAGTCAAACACAGTAAGTAAAAGGAGATACTGTTATTCTTGTTTTTACTAATACAAATCTTACAAAGATGAGAAGCAGGAGCTTGAATTATTCTTTCGACCTTTCCAAGGTTTATCGGGCAGCAATGATCCTCTGTTACATGTAGCACAAATCCAAGCAATGATCGATAATAAGGAATTTGCATTGGCTGAGCAAAAGTCAAAAGAGTTGATGAATCTTAGTATCCAAGGCTTGCGTTACTTTCAAACATACGACTGGTTGTTTTTGAGAGGCGTCATTACCATTGGCTATATTGGATGGTGTATTTTCTGCTTGGAATTTGTTATCAAGAAATATGTCTTGTTGGAAGGAACAAATACTCGCACCTCGATCAAGTCCAGTGTTATGGTAATGTGTGGGATTTATCGCAAAGTGTTTGTATGCTCATTTATTTGTTCTATTTCAAACGATTAGATTAATACAGCTTCAGTTTTGATTGCGCTTGGATTATTTGGCATGTTGTGGATTCAGAAGATGCCAAATATGTATTATGCTTATGTGTTTTTCCCCATCTTCTTTTGGAACCATATCTGTCGCAATTATGCTGTTTTACTTCATGCTTTACGCTTGAGCCTTCAGAATGGAAAAGTCAAGTTACTCTTGAGTCTTGCTGGCACATTTTTGTGCTTAGAAGCCTTGGTATGTTTCAGTATATATATGTATCTGTGTTTAGTATTTTCTAATGTGTATTCATCTATATATATTTAGGTCGCAAGTTTCTTTTATAGAGAAGCCTTGACTGGAGTATTCTTCCTTTTGTCTGCATGGCCACTTGTTATGCCAGAAAAGGTGCGCAAAGGTGAAGGAAATATGCCTATTTTAATAGGATGGTCTTGCTCCTGCTTTGCTACAAGTACCTTTACCTTGTTACCAGTAGAAAAGGGTGAAAATGTAGCTATTGTGTAAGTAACTAATCTGACTATGTGTGATTCATGTGTTATTCTAACTTGCAATACAGTATTTTCGGAGGAATTGTTGGCATTGCTTTCAGTCTTTACACTTTAAAGTACCTCGAACTTGCTAAGCGTGTTAATCCCAAATCAAGCATCTTGATGAGAATTCAATTATTTGTTATTTTTATCAGTTTGATCATTCTTTATTCCACTTCAGCTAGTCTCGAAAGACGTGATGGTTTACCATTATTCAATCAAATTGCTAGTTGGGTTATCATCAGTAAGTTTTAAGATTTATAGTTTATAACTGATGTGTCAACAGTAAAGATTGACATCATCAATTATAGGTATTTCTAGCATTCTTCCATTTATCTACCGTGGTCCACCTACTGAAGACTATTTTACGAGATTACTTACCATTTGTTTTGCATTTGGACCCTTGATGGTACTATTAAGTATTTCATACGAGATTTTGTTTTACGTATGCTTTTGTAGCACTGTTCTTCTCTGGTTAGAAGTTGAGCGCGCACTCTACAGAGGAAAACTTATTACCGAACACCGTACACTTAGTGCAAGTGATGTACGCTCTGTTCTCATGTTTTTATTCTTCATCAACGTTGCATTCTTTGGAACGGGCAATGTTGCATCATTAGGCAGCTTCTCTCTCGAAAGTGTGTATAGATTCACTACTATCTTTAATCCATTTTTAATGGGCACATTATTGATCATCAAGGTTCTTATCCCCTTCTTTGTGGTATCATCTGTTTTGGGTATTCTAAGCAGCAGTCTTGATCTTGAACCATTCACTTTATTCCTTTCGGTGATGACCGTTACTGATATCCAGACAATCAACTTCTTTTATTTCGTGACAGATTATGGCAGTTGGTTGGAGATTGGCACCTCCATCAGTCACTTCTGTATAGCTGAGCTTTTTATTATCTTTACAATCATTCTCTTTTTATTATCTAGACTGTTGGTTGGTTACCTCGTATTACCCAAAATTTCGCATGATGGCGTTAAATCTAAAACTACTTAGTTGATCTTTATGCAATGCTTTTTCTTTTGTACCTTAATTTTATTGCTAATAATATTAATAATAATAAATAAATAAATAAAAAGTTAAATTTCACAACCCCTTCAACATTTAAGAGAAATCAACTTCCAGAACCAACGGAAACCCTCTGGGATGTAAGTGAATTGAAAAAGTGGGCATTTAAATTAGTATTGTGCATACCATCATATGACACAATAAAATCCCATAGTTCTAAATATGAACGGTAAAGGGTTTTATTGATTATCCCTTTGTTGTAAGGATCTCGAAAAATAAACTCCTTTTTATATGAATACGGAAAGCTAGATAAGATTGGTATTTATCTATATCGTTTTTAAAATAAATGCATAAAAAGGGAAGTTGAGATCAGTAACAAGATGATTACAATTATGACGAGAGCTGTCATCTCTCACTTGCCTATTTTAAATAGAACCTTTCTGGATTGTTAAAACAAATTAAGCTTTATTATCTTTTGTAGGGAGTATTTCATCTCATTCACTTAAATCGATAGCTAATACAGAACTCTGCCAACCACCAAAACCAATAGCAAACACAAACTTATTATTTAAATGTTCCACTACTTTAGGTCTCTCTAAAGCATTCACTTCATGACCGTGTCCTAATGCCTTTGCATCACATCTACCCCATGTAAACAGCTTGCCGTCAGTCGTTATAGCACCAAAATGATAACTAAACAAGAGAAAATGTCATTACCCACTCTTTTTATATATATATTCCCTTGAAACCTACTCTCCAAAGGACATTTTGCAAATGTTGTGTCCATCAAACTCTGTGAAAGTAGTTGGAGGAGTATCCCTCTGAGCATCTGCATGACCAAGTAAGACTTTACCGTCGCTCGTGCAAACGCCAAAGCTGTGATGATTACCCGCCACAAACTTATTGCTGCCTTTTGAACTAAATCGGGCTAGTTCGAGTGCGTGCTGTGTAGGATTAGTTGAAAAGCCAAGTGCGTTTTCAGTAGCCAGTTTTAAAACACGGCCATTCTTTGTCAGTGCGATGGTTTGTCCCAAGATACCAGCAATTTGAACAAATTGGTCTCTGTCATTATGGTCAGGGTTTTCGAAAACGTTGTGATCGACGAGTAATGATTGAAAATTCACACCCATTTCACTGTTGATGACGGTATGTCGCACCTCTTGATTCACTTCAGACGGCCTGATTAAGTCGGGGCGTGGGACGCTAAATACCTGTCCATCCTTTGTTAGAATCGACGAATGCTCCCAGTTTGCGGTGACCTGTGCAACCTCTAAGCCTAGCAAATCAACCTTTTGGATTCGTTCGCAGTTGGTCCAGTGGTACACTGAGCCATCCTTACAAAGTCCGATGGCGTGGCGCCGACCAGAAGAAACCGAAGAAAAGCGAATGCTGGGATCGGGTAATCCAAGTTTCTGCGGTTTTCTTACGCGTTTTACGCCAAGCGACTGGCTAAGCGTCAAGTCTTGTTGCATCTTGAATGTACAAACGCAATCAGTCAATGTTTAACACTTCATGACATTCTTTAAACTTACTGATCCCCAAAACCAAACAAAACCATATTTATCAAGCGCATGGAATGACCAACCTCCAGATACAATATCAACGATGCACTTATCATGT
Organism: Backusella luteola; assembly: GCA_024140195.1. Classification (NCBI taxonomy): domain Eukaryota; kingdom Fungi; phylum Mucoromycota; class Mucoromycetes; order Mucorales; family Backusellaceae; genus Backusella; species Backusella luteola. The sequence goes on along the minus strand of VCJC01001158.1, from coordinate 23,704 downwards.
AGATACCTTAACTCTTGAGGATATGGTATTTCATGACTGTGTCTGATATGGCTGCGGTCAGTTCTAATTCGAGAACCTCTATATGTATATCTTTCAGACACCAACGTTTCTTTTTCATGCGTGATATATAAACATACCCTATTATAGTACGAAACCTACTCGTTCTTGGTGATTCTTCAACGTCACTATCATCTTCGTCCAAGCCTAATCTGCTGTCAAAGTTTTCACCCCAAACATAAACTCTTGGGTGTAGTAAAAGACGATAAAGTCTCTTCCAACCGGTCTGACGAAAAGCATTATCTGCTGATAGATTAAAGTCTCTGAAGCACAGCTTTCGCCAAACATATTCATCGTTGACGAGCGAATAAAAGTGGTTTGAAACGGCCGAGAGTCTTACAAGACTTGCAACATCGAGTTGAGTTAAAATATATTCGAAAAATATATCAG
>VCJC01001156.1:0-11538 GCA_024140195.1 Backusella luteola | reverse complement strand
AAAAAAAAAAAGAGGTGGAGAATTGGCCTGGGTGTGATTTTTTGATATGCTTCTTTTCAAGTGGATTTCCATTGCAAAAAGCCATTGAATATGTCAAGCTCCGTAAGCCATTTACGGTGAATGACGTGTATATGCAGTCCTTACTGTGGGATCGACGCACCGTACTCTCAATACTGGATGCGGTTGGAGTGTCAACCCCGCCACGTTTGGTCATATCGCGTGATGGTGGAGTCAAAGTGGATAAAGAGGCCGCACGTGTATTTCATGAAACATCAGGAATGGATCTCAATCTGCTATTGAAAAGCTATCTTCATAATACAAAACAGTATGAAATCCAACACCACGGCATCAAGGTCAACGGCGAATATTTGGAAAAACCGTTTCTTGAGAAACCAGTGGATAGTGAAAATCATAATATTAATATTTATTATTCGGAAAAACAAGGTGGTGGAGGAAGACGGTTATTTAGAAAGGTAAAATTAAGGTTATTATTCCTTTTCTTTTTTGGTTAATGACATAGCTTTATTCTCTTCATAATGTTAGATTGGCAACAAGTCAAGTGAATTTGACTCGGATCTTCATACACCAGGCGATGAGGGCTCTTGGATATATGAAGCCATGTTGGATGCTGAAAATAGTGAGGATATAAAGGTCTACACCGTAGGTCCAACTTATATTCATGCAGAAGCCAGAAAGTAAACAACAAACACATAAATTTAGAATTTATACATGTTTATTTATTTACTTGATTTGCTTAAACTTTATTTGTTTGTTTTATTAAACCAAATAGGTCGCCTACAGTAGATGGGCTTGTTAAGCGCAATACTGAAGGAAAGGAAATTAGATATGTAACAGAACTGACACCAGAAGAAAAGGAAATTGCAACAAAGGTATCAAAAGCGTTTGGTCAAATGATCTGTGGGTTGGATTTCCTCCGTGTAAAGGGCAAATCCTATGTGATTGATGTAAATGGCTGGAGTTTTGTCAAGGGAAACGATCATTACTACGACCAATGCGCAAGGTTACTAAGTGAGGCTTTTCTTCGTTCCGTCCAGCGCAGACCCTCTACTGTTTTACATGAAATTCCAAGGGAACTGCTTACTGAGAATGCTTGGCGACTAAAAGGTATTGCGGCCGTTTTCCGCCACGGGGATCGCACACCAAAAAACAAGTATAAAATCTCTCTCATGACACAGCCCTTTATTGATTTGCTTGAAGGAAGTACACAAGAGGTGGTGTTTCGCCAAAAACATCAGCTGGATCTTGTAAAGGATGCAATCATAAAGTCCATGGATCTGGGTATTGATGTTGATAAGCTGATGGCCATTAAGGAAATTTTGGAAAGGAAAAGTGAGTTGCCTGGTACCAAGGTTCAAGTAAAACCGGTTTTCGATAAGGATTCAAATATACTGAGAAAGCTACAGGTCAATGTGAAATGGGGTGGAGAGGTACATATACACACAAAACATGATTTTGGAGTATTTGTAGATCGTAGTTTACTCATATTTTTTAGTTTACACATGCAGGTTTACATCAATCCAAGGATTTGGGCGAGAATCTCAGAAAAGACATGAATATTCTAAATAGACACATTACTGGCGATACTAAAGTATGGAGCAGCTCGGAACGACGAGTGAGAGCCACCGCTGATGTGTTCACTAGCTACTTTTTGGGTTCGCCCGAGACAGCACATGTGATTTCTGAAAGCAAACATTTACTGGATGACAGTAACGCTGCCAAAGAACAAATGGATTCAGTTAAAAAACAGCTAAAGAGTATACTTCGTCCTGGAAACGAAATATCACCCGTCTTCCTCGCACAGGCTGGTTGGCCCAAGGAGTTGCCACAACCACACGTTGTTCTTCAAGAAGTGGCCACCATCATGTCACGCATGAGAGTAGTGATGCATCTGAATTGGGCTAATAAGAATGTGAATCAATTGCAACGACGCTGGTGTTGTTTTGAGTCACCCAAGCTATTTAAAGAGCGTTGGGATAAGCTATTTACCAGCTTTTGTAATCCTCAGTGTTCGGATAGTGACTCATCTGCTTCCAAGCAAGTGTACAGTCCAGATCCTTCAGGCATTCCAGAACTCTACGACTCGATGAAATACGATGCGCTCCATAATCGCCAATTTCTGGAGGCCATTTTTAGCGACCCAGAGCAAGGTAGAAGCAGTACATCCACACTAGAAGAATCAACAGATGGCTATTCATCTGACGGTTTTAAAGAAGTCAGTGTCGACCTTCGAAATCTTTACAGATACGTAAGAAACCTTTTCAACTTTGTCGCACCCCAAGAATATGGTATAAGTGATAAGGAAAAGAAGACTATTGGTATGCTGGTTAGCTTTCCTTTACTCAAGAATATCATACATGATTTGAAGGATTTCAGGTCATCCGAAAAGCCAAAGGCAAGACTTTACTTTACAAAAGGTAATATATAAATATATGTGTGTATGTGTTTACAAAAGCTTAAACAATGATTGTTTAGAATCCCATGTACATACCTTACTCAATCTCGTCTATTCGTCTGGAATACCTACCAAGTTTCCCCGTGCCCTTCTACCTGAATTAGATTGTAAGAGAATAATTATACAGACAGTAGATTTTATGCATTTCGTACTCACTTTATGTTATAGTCTTGACTCAAATTACGTTTGAGTTGTACGAAAGAAATAGGCTTAATGGATCTGAAAAGGAATACTCTCTCCGTATTGCCTTTAGTCCCGGTGCTCACTATGACAGTATACTTGATTTGCGCATGGATGCTGAACATTGCCTGAAAGTAGCGCCAAGAAAGTAAGTTGATTTAAGAAAGAGATGAAGTAGTACTAATGGTTTCTATTTAATCAAGAAATTTGATTCCACACCTATCATTAGATGAGGTTTTGGATTACTTCAGGGCAGCCTACCTTAATATGCCAGAGCTGGAGCAAATTGAAAAACAAATCGATGAAAGAAAATTGTATTATGCTCACGAAGACAACTAATTTCTTTTTCTTATTATAACACCATTTCTTTATCTTTGTCTCGAAATAAAGATCAATAATTTGTATATAAATTTAGACATACACGAGCATCATACTACAATTCACAAATGATTGAAATATTCTATTGAAACAGAGAGTACAGGCAGTACAGTGAGACGATGAATCGTATAAACTCGGTTAATTATAAAGAAGAAACGGATGATTTAAAGCATTACGTTTAACATCGGAAATTTGCTAAAAGCCCTTCCTTGGGTTACAGTAATACTAAAAACTATTTGTATGACTTTTGTTTGTTTTAATAAAGAAATACTATATAAAGTAACCTTTGTTCGGGTAAGAAAAGCTAAACTAACAGGATGATCATTTTCTCATTCTTCCATCGAGAAAACCTCTGTTTTAAAATATCGTTTTGCAGTGTTCCTATTCAGATATATGATATGGTACTAATCGATCCGTATTTTCTAAAGACGCTTCTAATACTTTCCTTTTTCGTTTCACATACCTTTGTCTTGATTATGAACGAAAATTTACGACTAGCGTTATTAAGTTATTTTAAATATATATATATATATTTATATCATTTACACTAGACCAAAATCTTGGCACTAACAGACCCCTCACTGAATTATTTTCTATTGGTAACCTTTCGGTCAAACTATGTTTTTAAAGATATATTTAACCCCCTCTCTTTCAAAGAAATAGTCTGCGATGCAAGGAATATATTCCACGTGACACGGTCGGTCCGAGAGCATTCCTTAAAACGATTTAGAGCAACAAGGTCCGTGCATGATGAAGGTATCTGCAGCTACCAGGCCCTTGTTTGTTATGTATATGAACAGATGAAGAAACATAACAAACAAAGAAGCTTGGGTTTTTTTTCCAGCTTCTTTACAGGAACATAATTAAACACATGACAAACTTTGTTTTTTAATATGAATATCAATTTCCTATATTGTTAAGATTATAGCATAATTGATGCACCATAAAAAGTGAGCGTACTCTCACGGGTTATAGTTTTCTATTTTTTAAAAGCTAACTTGCTTTATTTGACATGATAAGCACATGAACTTTTGATATTCCCATCTCAATAGTTTTTTTAATAAAAAATGATATCTAGAAAAGAGAAAAATATAATATTAGACCCCCAAAAAAAAGGGATAACTCACACATATCATAGTTTACCAAAGAGTCCGTTTGATTCTCAGGCAGGAAAAAAAGTCGTGTTAATGAGTTTCGGAGTCTACATGTAAAAAAATATAAGTTTAAAGATATGCTAGACACCCATCCTTCTTGTTCTATTTGTCGCCACTTTTCTTGGTATTTAAAACGAGGGAAGGTCACGCTCCGATTTTGTATCTCTTTCTTTCTCGTATCAAATACTTTTTTTTTGTATTATTTTTTTGTAAAAGAAAATGAACCGAAAAAAATCTACTTCTTCCAAGTGCATTGACGACGATCCTGACAGCATAACCGTTTTGGAGGATGACAACCGTAGTATTATTATGGGGCTTATTGCACAATTGAGAAAGGGAACAGATCTGTCTCGTGTTACTTTACCAACATTTGTTTTGGAACCTCGAAGTCTCCTTGAAAAATTCACTGATTTCATGAGTCATCCTGATCTTGCTATAAAGTACGTCTTTCTTGTATTATTGCAATTTTCAAAGGCGCTTAATTTTTTTTTTTTTCTGTAGGGCTTCGAAAACGACTGATCCGGTACAACGTTTTGTTGAAGTTTGTAGGTTTTTTCTTAGTGGATGGCACATCAAACCAAAGGTAACCACAAAAAATGTAACCCCAATACATGAATGAAATACTAACGTTTATATATAAAGGGTGTGAAGAAACCCTATAATCCTGTTCTTGGCGAGTTTTTCCGTTGTCAATATAACCTTCAAGATAACTCAAAAGCGATGTATATCGCTGAGCAGGTTTCTCATCATCCGCCTATTACAGCCTATTATTACGCCATTCCAGAACATGGTATATTTATCTCGGGTGAAGCGCACCCAAAGGCCAAGTTCCATGGTAACAGTGTGGCAACCCTCATGAAAGGATATACTCGAATCACATTCAGTGAATTACATAATGAAACATATGAAATCACCAATCCAAATGTATACGCTTATGGTATTTTGTGTAAGTTTAGAAGAAAAAAAAATAGATGACAAAAATAAAAAAAATATTGATTTTTTTTTGTATAGTTGGAAAGATGACAATGGAAATGGGAGATCGCTCCACCATTCGATGTGTTACTAGTGACCTTATTTGCGAGCTGGAATTCAAAACAAAGGTTTCATTAACAACATCTCATTTTTTTGTGGAAAATGACAAAAACTCATCATTTATTTGTAGGGTTTCTTTTCAGGAAAATATCATTCAGTAACAGGAAAGATCAAGAAGGAATCAACAGGGGAAGTTCTTTATGAGATTTCAGGAGTTTGGACTACCGAACTTTTTATAAAGAAATGCAAGGTAAAAAATCAAAAGCATCTTTTAATATAAAACATTCTTCATCTTAATATTTTTTTTTTCTTGAAAAAAAGTCTTTATCAAAGGAATCCTTTTTCAATGTGGCAAAATCACCTGTAACACCTAAAATTGTTGAATCACTTGATGATCAAGAAAATAATGAATCAAGAAGGTAAACAATCAATAATAACAAACACTTTAAACTATTATTTTTCTACTCGGACCCAAAAACAGACTTTTATGGTTTATGAACAAAAATAACCTGGTAATATCTGACACACACCAACGTATTTTTTTTTTGCCCTATTTTTTTTAACATAGACTTTGGTCGAAAGTATCAGCAGGATTAAGGGCAAATGATATGGACACTGCTACAGATGAAAAAACATTCATTGAAGATAAACAACGCCAGGAAACCGCCGTTCGTAAAAAGGAAGGTCTTATTTGGCATCCTCGTTTCTTCTCTATCAATAAGGCTGAAGAATATGAATTCAAGGGAATTCAAGGGTAAATAATAGATATATAACATTCAAAAGATGTTCTAATCATTCCATAATAGAATTGAACATAAAAACACTTCACAAGCAAAGGACCATATAGAAAAGCAAATATCCACTCGTACACCTCATGCAGTGAATCCTGTTAAGCCTGAAAAGTTGCTTGAGGATCAGAAGGTTTTGATTTCAGACCGAAAGCCAATCACAGCTTAGACCATCATTCCATATCACTCCCCAAAATAACTTCTTTGCTGTTAAATGAAAAATCCATACCCTGATTTTACCTCTCTTTGCACATTTTTTTTATACATACTCCTCATCATTAAATAAAGTTGGAATTCCGATATAAAGCATAAAGTATGCTTTTCATAGTAATGAACGAAGGATGGGAGGTGCTTTAATCTGTTGCGATACAGAGAAGAAAAGCTATATATATAAGCGCATTTTAAGTATGAAAGCACCCTTTTATAAAAATTAGATCACGCAATACACAATAATTGAAATATGCTTTAGCTAGTGAATGGCTTATACACAATGATCATTTAATTTGAAAGCACTTCACATAATGTCCTTAACTATTCAATAAATGAAATCTTGGGCCGATCTCTGAGGTAGCATTTAAAAAAAAAATCAGAATACATAGTATTTAAGAGTCTTGGACTCATTAAAGGGGTATATGTATAGTGTAAATAACAAAACTTTTGTAAAAAAATCTCATATTTCAATTAGCAAAATGTTAAGTACTCTAGACTTTCTGAATTAAATGGTGTTCCGAGTAACCTTTTCAATGGTGAGTTCTCCAAAATATATATACAACACCATAGAATATAATAGTACTATTCCTGATGACTATGTTTTTTATAATGTAAACACATGATATCAATAGAATAAGATTCTTTTCTTTTCTTTTTTTAAGATAAAAATACATCACTGTTTCTGAAAAAAAGCATATAAAATTATTTTACGATTGCTTTTTATTGATTCGTAGAGAAATGACCAGGTGCATGTATACACTCTTGTTCATGAATTATATAAAATAAAATCGCACACAATGGCTAATTGAATTGATACTTGATATTAACTGTCTTCAATTGACTTATTATACTAAAGTAACGATGTCGCCATTAAACATATCGGAGTCACCCCCTGTAAATATTCGGATGAATATAAACAAAGAATTTTTTTTATGCTTATTGAAATAAAAAGTGTGGTAATAAAAGCAACCTATGTTATAGTTTACACATATTAAAGAAAATAAAACAGATCTGGCCCATCGCATTCAATTTAGATGTATCAAATCAATTAGATAAAATTCGCCAATTCGGGTATATATATACCTCTTTTGTTTTATTCAAGTTTCAAGAAGCAATACAAGATGGTAATAGACAATTGAGAAGAAATTGATTGTACTATGTTGAATCCGATGATTGAATTGAATAGGGGTTGGATACTTAAAAATAAATTAAAAAACAAGCTAAATAACTTGATATAATCAACTATATATAGAATGACGATGTGATTAATTATATATACAACTGCAATTTTTAACAATAAGGCAAGACCCGCCGACACTTAGAATAAACTAGTAAAAGCTCCTTGTTTATTGATTTAAATCATCTCTTAAAAATGACAGTAATGATTTTAAACTATTAAATAATATCGTAAAAAGCTATCAGGCATTATTTGAGAAGGATTTTGCAAGAAAGTGGAGGAGAAGATTATCGTCCAAAGTCGAATTTGATGATGATATCAAGAAACTTTATTCTTCCTTTGTAAGGAATAACGATAGCCACAAAATCAATTAAAAAAAATAATAAAAGGTAAAAATAACAAATAGAATAAAGCAACCATGTCGACTTTGGTTTATGTCTTATACGTTACTATAACTAAGGTTGCGATTCTCCTACCTGGTATTAGTGCCAAAAATCGTAATTATGAATATGAATTCAAGATTATTATAACCTTGCTATTAATAATTGAAACCTTTTTAATATATATCTGTATGTTTGCCTTGTATTTGAATTGTGTTTGGATTGTACTTGGAATCAGAGGCAAGTTTACGATTCAGACGCCACTTGCTCTGCGCATATCAAAAATATGTTGTTGACCACTTATTTAAAGCTCTTACTATATGAACCCGTCATCGATTATTTTAGACTATATACTACCACTTTTTGCGTTCTTACCAATAATGTCCATTTAAATTATCAATAAAAAAACATTGGAAGCGGGAATGAGATCATGTAAACCTGAAATAGATATACATAATCTCCTTTTAGCTTAGGAAGGGAAAAACTGGCGAGAAAATTTAGAGCTGGATATAAATATAAACATATTTCTTTTTAAATTCAACACTTATAAGACCCTTTATGGTTGGCGTAGAAGTCTTTTGGTTATATTACGATATCAATAAACGCATAGTCCTGATGAATTTTTGGTATCCATTATACACTCGCTCATTCAAATAATTAGCTGATTTGATAGCTGCAGATTTTATTTAAACGGATGAGGACTGTATTGAGGCTTACTTGCATGGTGAAAGCTAATTGTTCTCTCCCTGTCTATCTTTTAAGTTTTAGCATTATTAAGTGGTGTCACCTGTAGGCATTTCTGATGCACTATTTAAATATAGATGGAACAACATGGTCATACTTAAGAAGTTGTTATAATATGAAAATTACGATCTATAAAATATGAAACTCAAGGATTAATACGAGAAGGAAAGTTACTTCACTTATATACCAACTATTGATGTTGATAAACACTCGAAATGCAAAAAAAAAGCGGCTCAAAAGAAGAATATCAGAGAACGAGTTTAACGTAGGTAAACGATACCATATTCAAAACTAAAATTAAATAGTGCCATATATTTTGGCATGTATTTATAAAAATCAACGTTGATTTTTATCTTGTAGACGAACTTTATGCTTCCTTTGCACTTTTTAAAATAAATACTGTCTATGCTGGCTCACTTCTATTATTTGTACTCTGCTGTTTTGATAAGTATCATATAACGTTTATATAGTCAAAACCAACCACTTTAGCATTTTGAATACATATCGTGTTATAAATAAAGAATTCAATAGAGCTGCTGTACAACTTCTACTTAAATAAAACCAGTTATCATAATGATAAAAGTAAATAATCACAGCTTATTAATGGTGCGTTAATGGTATTAAATTTAAACCAATCGCTTTCAAGTAACATCACTAGAGAAACACAAGTGCCTTCATATTACTCACTGAACTTACACGATGAGTTTTTAACCTCAAAATACCCAATTGGATATACCTTATCACACCATACTTTACCTTAAAAAGAACTTTGTCCTTTTTATAACATTTGAGATAATTGGTATTTTGTACTTGTAGTTCTAGATGCGACTCTGTGTAATTAACTCTAATATCATCATATTACTCATATGTGCTCGATTAGATTGCTTCTATCCATTATTTCTAAACCAATCCTAAATTTTGTATTCAAACAGTAATATAAGTATGTTTGTGTAAGTAGTAGATAAAAATAAAGTAACACTGTGAAATTGACTGCCTATTCAAGTACTTTTTAAATAAAGCATACTAAGAAGCCTTGTCCATCACTTTATAATTATATATTATCATATGGTTTGTGGCATATTTTTCCAGAATCTTTATGCTGCACTATGGCACCAAAACTTTCGTAGAGAATATCCTATTGTCAATCTACATACATATCGTCATATGTCTATTTCGTACCAAAAAAATATCCCACTCGCAAGCACAAATTTTGAAACCATCTAAACTATAAACTTTCATCATACAAAATACATGTGTAAAACCATGTGCACTAATTTTCTCTTTAGTATTGAGAGTGAATTATTTATATATATATATAACAATTTACTTTAACCGCAGCAATAAACCAATGATGCCCTCCCGACTTTGTTCAACGGCATTCTTAAACTTTACACTATTTGGTACGTTTTATTTCGGCTAGTATATTAGAGTGTGTTATTTTCTACTTTTTACCTGTACACATTTGTATTATATGCCAGAAGATTAGATACAAATGACATGCTGGTGAATTACTCTATTTAAAAAGAAAAAATCGCTTAAGAAGAGTAAATAAAAAGAAAAGAAAAGAAGAAGCACATACATACATACATTTTTTGTTCTATTTTTATGATCATAATTTTGGAAATAACACTTTTCATAGAATTCTTTATTCATAAGAATGACAAAGCAATTCCAATTAAATAGTATCTTTACAGTATATATGGAGTAAAAAAAAAAGAGAGAGCGATACCACGTCCTGATAGTTTAAAGCTAATACCATTATTCATTTGAGTGACGTGTCATAAAGGGTTCAGCAATAATAGTCGATACCAGCTTTTAAATATTTAATATCGCTGATAATACCATAGCTGATAGTTCACTGGTATTATTAAGAGTGTCATAAGTACATATATGCTTGAAATCTACGGTACTGTAACTTGAATGGTGTACATAAGTCGTAAAATCCAGATAGAAGTTCCTTTAAATCATAATAATGATAGTACAAAAAGAGAAGGAAACGAAGGAAAATATTGATAGAAACTACAAGTTACCTGTAAGCATAGAGGTAATTGTAGTTTCAAGAATTTGACATCAAGCTATGTTTATGGTACATAAATGTACATATGTTGTCCCAACATTTCATAAAAAAAGGGGGAGTATGTTTCCAATATTTCATTTAAATTACTTGTAACGCACTGAGTATAAAATGCTCAAAAAAGAAATAAATTGTAGGTAAACAAACGTTTAATAAATGATCGACCCCAAGCGGAAACAAACAAGGATCAGGCTACACAACATATACCGTCTCGACCTACTAACGAACGATAAGAGCGAATCTAACTTAAACTTTAGCTTTATGGTATTGTAATGCTCTTTTACTTTTAAATGAGTAGCTACACAGCTTTCAAAGCGATAGGCAATCAAAAGGCAGTCATTCCATAAACGTTGAGATAAACCAAATGCGGATATATCACTTTTTGATAATCTTTCGGACATTCTATTTTCAATCGTTTGGTATATATTTTTAGTTCGATCAGATTGACAGATGCTGTTGTTAGGTTATAAATTAAAAACACAATGAAAGTTTATATAAGCTTTACTAGTTGAACGAATAAATGACACTTCTTCATGAGTAAGGAAAAAAAAGGGACAAAAAAAGAACGAAAATTAAATAGGTGTATCCGATCAAATATTATTAAGCTTTTACCCCAATCATATCCTTATACATTACACAATGAAAGAAAGTAATGGACGGCTTTATAAAAGTTTTGGACTAAGTTTCACGATCTGCGCGGAATAGAAAACCAAACCAACCACTAAGAATTGAAGTGCAAAAAGAAGCACCTCTTTAACTAAACAGATGATATAAAAAAGTAACAGGAGGGTTAAAATAAAACAGGTGGCTTAGGTACTGAAGCTTTTGAAACTCGTCCCCTTTCATACTAGATATTATAGGAGGTCAGATATTTTTGGGGTCCGATTTGAAAAAGGGTCCGTTTTGCCCTCCGGGACAGTCACCGGACTGTGATCAGTAGTATGAGCC
>VCJC01001146.1:925-11761 GCA_024140195.1 Backusella luteola | reverse complement strand
AGTGAAAAAAAAAAAAAAAAGGAAAGACAAACAAATATAGATAAAAAAAAATTTCTTGTTTCTTTTCTACATATTTGCCGATCACGGTAATATTTGTGTTCAGCTTCTTTAAATGGTATTATGATAATTGTAAAAAATTCATCACAAAACCCATTTATAATACTCTGGCGAATAAGCCCGTTCAAATATAGAGAGAAGAAATAAAAAAAATATAATATACTGTTTTCATAAAAGAGAGATATTTAATAAAACAACCGGTAATTCTAACACCAACAATAAAAAGCCAGGTATAAAAAACAATTTACATATATTCTCTGTGAAAAAACACTTGTTGCACAGTGAAGGGTCACAAAAGAAATTTGGTGTCGTACAATCACTAGGTTGAACACCTGCTTTCCTTCAATCAATAATTATATACTTTCGCTTTTTTCTTTCTTTCTTTCTTTCTCTCTCTTCTTATATTTATTCCCTCATTTATTTTTCCTTATTACCCAAAACATATTTATCTGCAAGCCGTAGAAAAAAAATGGAAGAGTCAATTCAAATCGATGATATAAAAAAAGACAATGATATCGACACTACAGATGAAACACCTCAAGTTTTCAAAACATATAAAATTCGATTTTTTGGACTTGTAATGATTGCATTAGCCAACATTGCTTCTTCGATGAATTGGCTTGCAGTTGCACCAGTACCCGATGCCGCTAATAGCTATTTCGATGACTGTGGCCTTTCCACTATTAATTGGTTCGCCAACGTCTTTATGTTAACCTACATAGTGGCAGGTCCCTTTTCAAGTTGGGTGTATGACCACTGGAGTATTAAAACTGGTGTATGTGTAGACAAAGAAAGAAAGAAACAACTGGTCAATTTGACGTCTTATTTATTTTACTTAAATTAGATTGTTATTGGTACAGTTTTACAAACTATTGGTTCTTGGCTTCGTTATTTCTCAACATTTATTAAAAGCAACCCTACCGGGAAACTGGCTCTGGCTATGATTGGACAGGTAAAATAGCACACATACTATATATCGCCTATCCATTCTTTTATTAACTTACTGGTCGTCTAGGTGCTTTGTGCCATAGGACAACCTTTTATTCTGAATGCCAGCACTCCGGTAAGTTAAACCTCCGCCAAATAGCTCTGTAAACTGACAGGCTATTATTATATTATATATCTGTAGTACGCAGCTTTGTGGTTTAGTGCAAACGGCCGTGGAACAGCATCCATGATTGCGGGAATATTGAACGCAGTAGGTAGGTTTGAAACATGTCATGCTTTTTTGATAGCAGTATTTAAATGATTGTTAGGTATGGCAATTGCTGACTTGGTCATACCTGCGATTGCCACTGAACCTTCTCAACTTCCCATGGGTGTAAGATTACTTAAATTGTCAATTAAATATGTTTTCTCATAGCATTAATTCTTTTTATATATAGTTCCTTTGCATCGCTTGTATTACCACCGCATTTACAATACCCAATCCTTTCATCCCTAAAAAACCTAAAACACCACCTTCTTACAGTGCATTTACTAAAGATGAGCGTAGTTTATCTTTTAAGAAGTCGCTGTGGGAACTCTTTACAAACTACAACTTCTTAATCATTGCTATTTCTTTTGGTGTTTTGTGCGGTCTGGCATCCACTTTAACCTCTCTTTTGACTCAAATCGTCACTCCATATGGTGTCTCTGTGGATGATGCAGGTTATCTTGGTGCTGCCTTTATTGTTGCTGGACTAGTAGGTGCTTTTGCCACTGGAATATTCATCGATAAAACTCGTCGTCATAAATTGGTTTTAAAAACCTTTGTTCCTGTTGTAGGATTTATGTTCCTTGCTTTACTATTCGTCGGTAAGCCTACACATAAATTATATTGATACCTTTATTTTTGCTCACCTTCTTAAAATCATAGTGAAAGAAAATGGATATTCAGGAATGATGGCGATCTGTGCTATCCTTGGGTTCTTTACTTTTTCACTTTTGCCTGTTGCTCTTGAGCTTAGTGTTGAAAGTAAGTTCTAAACATACCTAATTTTGCTTATTTTGAGTTCTTACTTTAGTACTTTTTTCTATATAATTACCAAGGTTCTTATCCAGTGAGTGAATCTATCTCAAGCTCAATGCTTTGGATGGCTTCTCAAATCCTTGGTCTTATCTTTATTGCTTGTATGGATGCACTTCGTGAAGATAACGGTAGTCCACCTGGTAATATGAGACGTTCTCTGATTTTTGCAACCTGTTTTGCCATGCCTGTTATGATTGGCTCTAGTCTCTACAATAGTCCAAATAAACGTTTGGAATTTGAAGAGAGAAACAAAGGTCCAATCTCAGAGTAAACCCATTGAAATTAATATCCATTCTTATCTTATATATTTATTTATTTATTTACTTAATAATCAATTAATAAACTTTTGTTTTTTCTCTTTTTTTAAAAAAGTCTTACGTGAAGTGGACACAGTAAAATTATATAGATAGCTTTTAAAGTTTACTATAACGTATTTTATTAAGTAGTTTTCATTCATGTAGAGAGGTAGCAGATTCATAACTTTGGATTAAAAGGTTTATCAAGTAAAGAATATGACTCTATTTTTTTTAATCAAGAACCTCTTTATGCAAAGTCAATTACAATCTTAGCATTTAATTGATTCTTAACCAACTAATAAGAATACGTCTCATTATATTTATGTTACTTTTATTTATCAAACACTATTTATCTGATCGATATCTGCATCATATGTGCTTGTACGGTGTTTTCTTTCTTTTTCATTATGAATGAGCCTCAGTGTTGTGATAGTACAAAATTAAATCACGTTACTAATGCTCTTGATAAAGTTACCTAGAATTTATAAATTGAACCTTATCACTATGCTATTATAATATATATATATATATATATATATATATATATATATGTATGTATACTTGATTTCTAGAATGTAATTACGCATTACTTTAAGTCAAAAAGCTTTTTGTCACGGGACCTTCGAGAATTCACATAGAGGTATGTTGAGTAATTTGATCTCTTCGCCAAATCGTAAAAAACATAAACTATGACATAAATAAGATGCTTTATTCAATAAGTATGGCGTAAATGACTTAGATAGAAAATTACACTTCGTTGTTACGTTTCAGTTGGTAAGATCAAAGTTGATCTCCGATCGTCTTTATGAAGTGATGTGTATACGTAAATAACGGGGAAACAAAACCCCACTTCCGGGCTTCTTCGATATCCTGGATCAACAAATCCCCACTTCCGGGCTCCTTCGATATCCTGGATCAACAAATCCCCATTAAAAGTACCAATTCATATGTGTTTTACTGTTTGTTTTCTCATAAAATAAGCCTTCCTTTTTTCCCCTCTACAATGACAGAATGGTGTTATAAGAGAATCAATACTTAAAATAACAATAATAAAAATATTATTTTTCATCCTAAAAATTATGTAATAGAGTTGAACCTTACTGTTAGGAATGATTGGCATCTGAAACTCTATTTGTCGACGAAGCCGAGAGCCTTTGTTTTTAACTAATCTCTCCAAATTTGGTTTTTTTAGTATTATTTTGAGTACACACGTATTGCTATATTATCTAGCAACTTTTATTGAGTTTTTATATGTTTATATCTAATTATTAAGGATATTAATATATATATTCAATAAGTAGGGTGATTCATTACGTATATCTCTACTTAATAAATCAAATAAATCAAATATGTTAATGGCATGATCTATTAAAAAACGTCAAAAAATTCAAAAGGAGCATAAAAGGCAATGCATTGCGTCCTTTTTCCTTTGATTGTATCACCCAATATTCAACGATTGGATCGGAAAATTGCAACTCTAGAGTTATATAAAAGAGCTCTCTTTCCCCAAATATAAATTAAATCAGTAAATTTTAACTATATTATTATTATTATTATTATTATTAAAAACTCATGTTTAATAGCCTATCCATAAAGAACTACTTTAAAGAAAGATTTATGATCAAACCACCAGTTAATGGTGATCCTAGATTATTAAATCCTCGATTTAAGTTTCTTATTATCTCATGCGCTTCGTTGGTGGCATGCACAGCAGGAGTAACATGCACCATTTATTTTCCAGGTCCGGAACTATAGAGAATTCAAAAGTGATTGAAATATTTATCATATGTATATATTTTCTAGGTATCCCTTATATTACAAATGATCTTCATGCAGAACCAATCGATACTACACTCACATCAGCCTTATATATGCTTTTCAATGGTATAGCTCCTATAGTTTGGGCATCACTATCTGAAAAGTTTCACATTCGTCGCTTTATTATGCTGATTGCCCTTGTTATTCACATTTCAGCATCAATTGGTGCAGTTTTTGTTACCAATATTTGGGCTTTGGTTGTTGTGCGCTGTATTCAATCCATCGGTGTTAGCTGCGGTCAATCAATAGGTAACTTCATCAAATGGTCAAATCAATAATGGATTACTAATTTGTAAATCTTATGAATACCAAATATAGGCGCTGGTTATATTGCAGACCTTTATCCTATTGAACAGCGTGGTTCAGCATTTGGCCAATACATGTCTGGAGTAATGATCGGTAAGTAAAACTTTTCATTTATTTCTTTTGCCATTGAGTTAAAGTAAATGGTAACTATTTTAACTCTTACTCATATATAACAAAACAATAAATCATATATATATATATTTAGGTCCAATTATAGGTATGTTATATAAGTTTATACAGTAATCACTGCGTTTCTTCAATTTCTCACTCTCTACCACACATATAATACTACAGGTCCAATCGTAGGAGGTTTTCTTATCCTTAGCCCCCTTGAATGGAGAGCATCATTTTGGTTTTGCTTTGCATTTGGGCTTATGATCTTTATTGTATTATTTTTATTTATACCTGAAACTTTTCGCGACGATGCTAAATATGACCAGAAGCTTCCAATGATAACAAAAGACACCATTCCCAAAGACATGGCAGAAAATACTGAGGGTAAAATGGTATCTGACACTGCCTCTACTGTTTCTACAGCTATAGAATCGTCATCCGATGTGGAAAAGGAAAAAGATACTAAGCCATCAGTAAAAGAAGAAAAATGTGCCAAAGAAAGCAGGAACAGAAAATGCTTTAACCCCTTTGCTCCATTTGCTTTGCTAAGACATCCTTTTGTGATTCTGCCTTCGATTGCTGCTGGTTTCTCGTTTGGAGCCATGTTTGCAACAGAAGTCATTTTACCTGATGCTTTTAAAGATATTTATGGCCTTAATAGTTGGAAGACAGGCCTTACATACATTGGCGGCGGTCTTGGCAATATTTTCGGGGCACATGTTGGTAGCCGTTTGTCAGACAAACTGCTACTTCGGTCACGTCGTTTAAGAGGAGGTGCTGCTAGAGCTGAAGATCGTATTACCGCCAATGTTTGGATTGCTGGTTTGATATTCAATCCCCTTGGTATTTTACTATTTGGCTGGACTGTGCAACATCACTTAAATATATGGGGCGCCATAATCGGGTTTGGTATCCAATGCTTTGCTAATGTTCAAGTGGTGACTGCAGTCACAGCCTACCTAGTGGACGCCTTGCCTGGACGTGGGGCTGCAACAACAGCAATAGTCAATTTTGTTCGCTTTTTGTTTGCATGCATTCTGACAATTGTATCCACACCAATGGTAGCTAAGCTGGGCGCAGGTTGGACCTGTACTTTATTCATGGGACTTGCCTATCTTGGTATGGCTTTTATCTTTATCATGAAGACCTGGGGCCCTTCTCTAAGAAAATGGAGCGGTTATTAGTTCGCAAACAAAATCATCCTAGTTGCTAGACATCATCACTAGTAATCGTGACACATGCATTTTGTATTAATTTAAATAAACCAGATTGATTGACAGTCACTATATCGGGCTTTTTTGTATGAATTGCGTTTTTAGTGATTTTTAAGCGTCCTGGTTTTCACTTGTATTAATAAACAAAACAAATATATACAAACATGAGCTTCCTCCGTACTATTACTCGTACAGTAAGTTCATTAGCACCAGCCAGTTGCTTCATTAAAAGATAGTATTCTTATTTATTTCACTTGTGATAGTCTGGCTTGTTGCGTCCTCTTGCCAGCGTTCGTGCCCCCACAGCTGTCTATGCCCGTTGGATTTCCACCGAATTGCGCGAGCGTTTAGATAAGGTAGAGCTAGGCTTCATAAATAGCTGTTGGTATATTTACAAGTTTCTAAACTGGGCATTGTTTTTTTTTTATATTTAGGATATCAAATCTAACGATGTTGTGTTGTTTATGAAGGGCACCCCTGATGCCCCCATGGTAGGACATGAACCTTTGTACTCATTACCAGGATAGTCTATTAAATATCAAAAATAGTGTGGTTTCAGTCGTGCTACTGTTCAGATCATGCAAGTGCAAGGTGTTGATTTCACAGAAAAGGTTAATGCATTCAATGTACTGGACGATGAGGAGTTGAGACAAGGTATTAAGGAATATAGCGAATGGCCCACTATTCCTCAGGTGTATATTAAGGGTGAATTTGTTGGTGGCTGTGATATCCTACTCAACATGCATCAATCTGGTGACCTCGAAGATCTCTTGGTAAAGAGCGAGATTATTCCTCCCGAGGAAGAAGAGGAGAAGAAGGATTAAATTATTTGCTTATGAACAATAAAAATGTGTGTATTTTTCATTTATTTGAGATGCTTTTTTTTTGTTAATTAAGAGCGGATTTCACTGTTTTGACAAAAGTACGGATTTTGTTTAAATCCTTTGTTCCGTCTGTTTCCACACCTGATGAAACATCCACCATCCAAGGCCTGACTTGTTGGATGGCGTGTGCAACATTTGTAGGGTCCAAACCACCGGCTAAGATGATGGGGAAGCTTTCAACGGTACTCAATTGAGGTTGTTTATGGGAAACAAGTTTGGTGGCAATGCTCCAGTCAAACTTGACACCTCGTCCGCCTTGTTGATCAGAGGGGACGCCAGCGACTTTAGCATCGAGTAAAACGTATTGGTGGCTACCGGGCTGTGTAATGTTGTTGATATGGCTATCCTCAAAGGTGTTGCTATCAATGTGGAATGCCTTGATGACGGGAACAGGTAAATAATGTGCTAGTTCTACGGCTTCTGTGCCGTGTAATTGGATCAAATCCAAGCCTGCAGTAAGTGCAACGTGGCTCATGTATTCAATGGATTGATTGACAAATACACCCACCACAAGAGGCTTTCTAGCGCGGCTTTCTAGTAGATGACGCTGAATTTGGAACCAGTCCGATGATTTGGGAGATGTCACAGTGGCGGTTTGTTTCGTATCTAATGCACGGACTGCTGAAACAATTTCTGATGCTTTTTCTAGACTGACCTTACGTTTTGACTTTTCAGCAAAGATTAAACCAATTAAGTCTGCACCAGCATTGGCGGCTTCGACAGCGGCATCCACAGAAGATATTCCACAGACCTTGACAAGTGTTTGCTTTGTTTTATCGGTATCAGCAACTGGGTCAACCTTTTCGAAACCTAGTAAATCGGACACAAACTCCTTCAAGTTCCAGGCACGCATCAAAGCCTCGCCTACTAAGACACCATGTACACCTTGTTTGACATATACTTCAACATCGGCTCTTCCAGTAATGCCAGACAAAGCACACAATATAGTATCCTTGGGGACCATTTCCGCTAAACGGGAAGTAGTTTCCATGTCTACATCAAAGTTGTGAAGGTTACGGTTGTTTACACCAATTAATTTAGCGCCCAAAGCGTTTGCGCGGGCCATTTCATCTGCGTTATTCACTTCAACCAAAGGCTCCATACCCAGTGACTTTGAATAGGCATAGAGGTCATGAAGAGTAGGCTCATCCAACATGGCCACAATGAGCAAAATGGTATCAGCACCGTAGAGACGACCTTCCAAGACTTGATAACGATCAACAACGAAATCTTTACGAAGTACACAGGGACGGTTAGGTAGGTGAGCAATAGCCTCACGGACTTGGCGCATGTCATGAATGGTGCCGCGGAACCATTGAGGTTCGGTAAGAACAGAGATGACACTGGCACCCGCTAAAGCATATTGAAGTGCCTGTTCAGCTGCATTTGCCTTGATATCAATCTCTCCCTTGGAAGGGGAAGCACGCTTTACTTCGGCCATCAATGCAGGCTTGGATTGACGGAGACGAGCAACTACATCTTGAAGAGGTGGTGCTACATGAAGAGCCAATAGTTTTTCAAGGTCTTGGAATGATTGACCGGGAACCTTTCTGGCAGCTTCCATATCCTTGATACGCTGGGCATAGATGCCGGTCAAAATAGATGGTGGCTTAGTCTTGGCATCTTCACCATTCGTTTTAGGCACTTCAGTAGATGATGACTTTTTGGCAAGTACTCCGGCTGCAGGATTTTCTTCCCAGGTGCCGCCTCTAAGATCCAAAAAGTTCTTTATCATGACATCACCATTATCGCACAGAATACTCTCGGGATGGAATTGGACACCTTCCACGGTGTACTCCTTGTGGCGTACACCCATAAGAATACCGTCATCAGTCGAGGCAGTTACCTCTAAAATGTCAGGCAAAGTAGAGGGCATGCCAGCCAATGAATGGTAGCGAGTGACGTTGTTATTTTGAGGAATGCCCTTGAACAGACCACGACCATCGTGCTTGATACTAGCGGTTTTACCGTGAACAATACTACCGGCGTATGAAACAGTGCCACCAAAGACTTCAAACATGCACTGTTCACCCATACAGATACCAAGGATAGGCAACTTTCCACTGAAATGTTTAATGACCTCACGAGAAATACCGGAATCGGTAGAGGGATGGCCAGGGCCAGGTGAGATGACAATGTTGGTAGGATTAAGCTGTTCAATCTCTTCAATGCTGATCTTATCATTGCGGTGCACTACGACATTGGCACCTTGGGCGCAGAGGTACTGGTACACATTATAAGTGAAACTATCGTAGTTATCAATAAGCACAGTTGTCATTTTGAAGCAGGCTGAACTAAAGGGAAAAGTGCTAGGAGAGGCAAAATTTTGCAATGTAGCGTTCGGAGATTTAACTGAATACACGACAAAGTCTGAGTCATTCATTTCTACATTAAAACAAGCTTGCATTTATAAACCAGTGCTTTTAATAGTGCTTATGGCACAAGCTCCCTATTGTGTTGACCGTGTCTATCTATTCGATAGAAATTGAGCCTTGGTTCACATAAATTTGCTTTATTATATCGTATTAATTTACACGGCAAGTACTTGTGTTTTAGCAATGTACGAGGAAGCCAGATGTTTATATACTATGTACTTTGACCAGTATAAACACATACATGTACCTTTCATTTAGTATACTTTTACTCTGTCCTTGAGAGAGGAGGCCCGCCTCTTCTAGGACACACATTATTATGGCCGAAAATGTAATCGTCGCCGCAGTTTCTACATCTTATGCCCTTTTTGCTCTTTTTCACTCTTGGTGGAAATATCTCGCCGGTCCTGAATGGCGGGCTTGGCTGTCGCTTTTGAGGCGGGGAAATTGGGATTGGTTTGGGTTTAGTTACAGAGGAGCTCGGCGGTAGATGAGAGGATGATGGAACTGAAGGAGAAAGACAAGGTTCTGTTGGAGATACCTCTGGTGTCGCCTCCGATGGCGTTGTGTCTGTCTTTGCGATTTTAGGTAAAAACGAAATAGCTTGTGTGTTTTTCCCCGAGCCATTTCTTTTGTTACGCGGATCATTGTTTGGCCAGCGTAGAACAAAAGTATCAGGACAAGTGCTTATGGAATGTTGGTCCTGACAACAAATGCTACTTTCGGACTGCGTTGAATATATTGTGTGAGATATGCCGCTGTAACAAACAAAGTCTTCATCTGATGCATTAACGATATCAGCTGTGCGTTGCTGTATGTCCGCGATTGTGTAGATAAATTGTGCGCCATCGTCAATGATGATTGTGATTGAAATCATGCTCGAGTATTCACTGGGTATTATTGTTTTGTATATTTGAACAGCCGTTTGTTCATCGTAAAACAGCTCATCGATGTGTGTATTGAATACTTGATTGAATTTGTCTATAGACTGGCTGGAATCAAACTTGGTTTCCTTTACCGCCTTATCGATTTTAGGCCGACGTGAGGGCGAGTCGTATCTTTGCATTAATCGATGGCAGACTTGCTTCCATGTGAATTTGAATCGATATAGATTATAGGCAATCCACTGCTGTCGATTAGACCCGGGTAAGCAATGCGGAAGTAGTGTGTCGTACCAATCGTCTTCTTTTTTATGAAAGCCTTCCAAGTATTGACAAAATTCATATACGCAGGTAAAGGGCTGTGTCTTACAATTAACAAAGTCCGAGTCTGTCAAGAGTACAAAGTAGCGCATGCTACACTCCTCGATCTTGATTCCATACGAGCTAGGAATGGTGTCGCTGATCTTCTCTTTCAGCGTAATGGCCAGTGAAGCTTGTTCGTTCTTTGGCGTGTCTTTCCATTTCATAAAAAGAGTAATGATCTCGTCTCGAGAGTTTCCGTCATCGTTCTTTTCCATTCTTACGATAGCAATAATAAGCACTGCTATTATACACAAGTAGAAAATACTACTTTTGACTTTTGACAAGTGCTGGAAAGCTTTTTTTTTTAATTGACTCCATGAACGCAAGAAACTGCGTCATCGACTTTCCTAATTTGGCAATATCTCGCTTCATATTTGTTGGTTGATTGATCTACTGGTTTTTTAGTGAGAATTGGCGCCTTTGCAAGCCCCTTTGCAAAACCTTTTGGTCAAAAGCAAAAAAAAAAATCGCCAATTGTCACACCCTATTGGTTTTTTTGTAAATAAATTTTCGCAAAAGG
>VCJC01001141.1:6030-20184 GCA_024140195.1 Backusella luteola | reverse complement strand
TCCCCGCGCGAATAAATATTGTACATTGACCAAATTAATTTTGTAAAAGCACTAATAAAGTTTTTGCCTTTTGCAAAAATTTATTTACAAAAAAAGCAATAGGGTGTGACAATTGGCGATTTTTTTTTTTGCTTTTGACCAAAAGGTTTTGCAAAGGCGCCAATTCTCACTAAAAAACCAGTAGATCAGTGGAGAAAAAAAAAGTTTTTTTTAATCTATCCACTCCATAAATAATATGAACATCATTGTTAGTAATGGAAAATATACACACCAAAAAAAATTAATTGAATTTGGTAAAATGCTCTATTCTATTAGAGTGAGGATGTATGAATGTAGTGAAAGATATAGCATATGGTTCATACAATCATGGATTGCAGTCTACTTCTTTTGGAAAAGGTAATTGAATGAAACAAAAAGAATATTCATTTAACTTTTCAGTATCATTATATCATTGATATTTAACTAAATATAACAATATATGTTACATATTACAAGGTACATATATGTACATACCATTAAATTTAATTGCTCACCGTAACTTGTTTTACCCTGTGTCTATTGGAAGCGAGTATTATTCAGATTATCTACTAAAACATGCCCTTAGAGAGCTGTCTTCCCAGCGGCAAATTACCCGTCCTTTCGTTTCAATATACAAAATATAGATGAAGTGACTTTCATTATTGAAATGCCCAGATAAATGTTTAAAATATTAATTGAAGATGTATTGTCTTTTTTCAAGAAAATAAGAACAAATTTCAAATTGTTGAGAAACATTTTCAAATTACTGAGAAAAAGGAAAATAATTATTGAGAAAAAGTTGATGAGAAAAAAAGGGGGTTAAGAGAGGTGAAAAGATTGGTATTAACCCAAGGCATGGCACTAAAATAATGGAATATAGTATGTCTGGCTCGCCAGAACCTACACCCTCAGGTTCATCAACATTGAAAGCTGAGAAATTTGTTTTGGGTCTCAAACCAAAAAGACTGTATAAACCCAAAATGTTTTTAAATGTAAAAAAGACTGTAAACGTATATGGGACAAAACACTATGTAACTTTCTTAAAGACATGCGATCTGCAATTTTCCAATCTGTTTTTATAAAATGTTGCCATAAAATAAAATAGAATGATCAGCGTTACCGATTTTCTTTCAAAATTACTAAATTTGTAACATATACTTTCTGGCCCACAAACATTTCCCCCGAGACGTAGTTCCTGATGCCAAAATGTTAGTTATAGATATGCATTATCAGAAGATCAGTTTGCTTTTCAATCCAAAAGTCAAAACGTAGAGTGCCAAAGTGCAAGTACCAAATCGCTAGTGCAAAACTGCAAGTGCAAAACCGAAATTGCCAAAGTGTAAAATTACCAAAATGTAAAATTGTCAAAGTGCAAAGAATTGTAACAAGAACTAATTTTCGTATGGTCATAAAGGATTGATAATTTGAACTTTGGCATTGAACATAACCCCATTATTTTAGTATCTGTATCCACCTTTTGCTAGAGAAGTGAAGTACTTTGAAAAGTATTTGTTGATGATTGAGAGCTATTTGTGTGATACAGAGCCTTGATTTGAATATACAAAATCGTATGGTGGATTGCGGGAATCATATTCATAATCATATCAAAACGAGGTGACACAATCCAGAAATAATAAATCGTTTCTCGTTTCTTTTTTATCTTCAAAAAATAAAGAAAAACGTTTTATTGAATTAGTCGCATTCGTATTTCTAAAGACAGCCAAATTGAATAAAACATTTGCAAATGTAGTTTTAATCATTTGTACTGATACCAAATAAGTAGCAAAGGAATACAAAACGAATTGCTTAATTAAGAGGAGATCAGCTGTCACCCGGAAAGTCAACCCGAGAGCAACAGGATATTTTTAATTCATTGTTTTTGTTTTGTTTTTCTGTAAAAAAAATAAAAATAAAATGAGGGAGGGTTCCTTTAAGAAATAAGGGGATTTTGGATAAAACAAGCGAACACGTTCTAATGCAAGCCTTTTGCTAAATAAGAATAAACCAAAACACCCTTGTTTTTTCTTTTTCTTTTTGTCATTAAAGGGAAGTAAAAAAAAATGATCACTCTCTCTCTTTTAGCGAGTAAAAAGAGATAAATAACCATAGCGATTGTGCACCAATCATATTCGTTGTTGACCAATAAACATGATTAACCAATGAAAAGGCATCTGCTTAATACAGGTTTTGACATGACGAGAACAATAAAAGTATGAATGTAATTGTGATAAAAGGAGAAGTGAAGATGACAAGATCAAGATATTTTTTATATCATAAACGGCCGACTGAAATAAAACATGAAGCAAAACCAGGGAGCACTGTGTGTCAAAGTGCTTTGTGGCAATGAGAACACAGTGTATATATTATATATCAGAAGAAATCATAATAAAAACCATTTACGTTTCCCAAAACAGGGTAACTCATTCTCTCTCTCTCTCTCTCTCTTTCTCTCTCTCTCCTCGACTATTTTTATCTTTTTTGTTTTATTTTTAATTTCTTTCTCTTTCTCTTCTTTATTTCATTCTCTCTCTTTTTTTTTTCTCTTCCCTTACACTCTCTTTCCCTTTCTCTTCTTTTTTTTCACTAGTAATTAAATAACTATAAATAACATAAAGTGGAATGGCAACTGCAATGGCACCATCAACCAACAATGTAGTCGGTTCACACTACAAAATTGATAAAAAGATAGGCGAAGGCAGCTTTGGCATCATTTATAAGGGTAACAGCATCTTGTGGTAACTAGCATTATGTATATCTAACAACAATTACTCTATTTAGGAATGGATCTATTAAGTAAACAACAAATTGCAATCAAATTCGAGCCTAGAAAAAGCGATGCCCCTCAATTAAGAGATGAATATAAAACATACAAGATCATGGCTGGCACTGGTAAGAAAGCACAAACTCTATTTCCATCTCCCCTTTTATTCTAATAAATCATGACCTTTTTTTAGTTGGTGTACCAAAGGCTTACTATTTTGGTCAGGAAGGACTGCATAATGTGCTGGTTATTGATTTATTGGGCCCAAGCTTAGAAGACATGTTTGATATGTGCGGTAGAAAATTCTCTGTCAAGACTGTCTGTATGTTGGCAATAAATATGGTAATATTAGAATTTTAATACTAAAAACGTCTCCACACAAGTACTTGATGCTTACATTATAAATATATATAGCTCACACGTGTTCAGGCCATTCATGAAAAGGACCTAATCTATCGAGACATTAAGCCGGATAACTTTCTTATTGGTAGACCTGATTCTAGTGCAGCAAATCAAGTGTTTGTGGTTGATTTTGGTATGGCAAAAACATACCGTGATAGACATACAAAGAAACACATTCCTTACCGTGAAAAGAAGAGTCTTTCTGGCACTGCCCGCTATATGAGTATCAATACTCATCTTGGAAGAGGTAAGCAGTATCTTGATATTAATATTATTATTAGCATCATTACTAAACATGAACTCAACCAATCATCTTTATAGAGCAATCCCGTCGGGACGATCTTGAATCACTTGGCCATGTGTTTATGTATTTCCTACGAGGCTCACTCCCTTGGCAAGGTTTGAAAGCCGCGACAAATAAGCAAAAATATGAAAAAATTGGAGAAAAGAAGCAAACAACAGGTGTTCGTTCCTTATGCGAAGGATACCCTTGTAAGTTTTTGTTTTAAATTTTCAACACAACCCCCCGTGGCTAAAAAAAACCATTATTTATTTCATCATAGCACAATTTGCAAAATATATGCAATATACCCGTAAACTTGGCTTTGACCAAACACCAGATTACGATTGGTTACGTGGACTATTTGCTGAGGCACTTGCTGAAATGAATGAAAAGAACGACGGTATCTACGATTGGATGCTTCTTTCTAATTATAAGGTACCAGCAATACCAGCAATACCAGCAATAACAAGCGAAAAACCAGTCATTAGATCATCACCAAAACAGAGATCGAAATGGGCGAAATTCAAGTCTTCACTAACATGTGGTGTATTTTAAACTCTCTTTATATATACTCTCTCTTTCTTTCCATCTATTTATACACAAATCATTCATAACAAACATTACATTCAAAGAATTATATTTTCACAATATATATAAAGTCACCTACTCACGCAATTACATATATATATGTAAGACCCTTTTTTTTTACTTAATAATAATCAACACCATCATCATATATTAAAATGATAACCGGAAGAAAAAATTTGACACATTTTACTTTTTTTAATAATAATAATAATAACATAATAAAACATCATTTGGGCTTAGTTGCCCCTGATAATAATAATTCAGCGCATTGTTTATATTGCGAAATAGTAACATCTCTTTTACATGTGATCCTTTTGATTATTTTAAAACAAATGTATCACTTTTGCAATTTGCAAGTAAAATGAAGGGAGTATCAAAAGTTCAAAACTTGTGTCTTCTCCTTAAATTATAGCTTTAAAGTGATGGTATAGATACCGCTTTCATTCGGAATATGCTCTCCGATACTTTTAATTATTTTTACAAGTGAACACACAATCAAGGATGAATCAAGTCTCAGTCTCAGTCTTAGCATGTTGCTTATGATACCACCAAATAAGAACTAAACCATAAATGAAAAGAAAAGCGACAAGTGTGAGAGTTGAAGCATGATTACCTTGGCCCCCTTTTTTTTTCTCATGCGCTTTTTTCTTATCAAGAGCAACATACGATTATATAATCTGCATAATGTTTGTTTTGTTTGAAAATACAAGTTTGAAGAGCGGAGGCGATGAACGTTTCTTGCCTTATTTTTAAGGGATTCACATGAAGATATCATTAACTTGTTGGAGTCAAACAAATAAAGAAAATTTTCATTTGTGGCCAACTCTTTTTAAAATGTATGGTCACACAAAATTATCACCCGCATCTTGAAAAAGAAACATGCTACTTTACTGTGCTTTTTTATATAATGTTACATTTAATTACATTCCCTCTTTCAAATGGGTGGAATAGAGAGTGAGTATTACTTGATGTGCTTTTATATGTTCATTATATTTGTTTGAATATATGAAATCAGAGAGACTAAAAAAAAAGCATGGATGATCTTGTGCATTCTTATGATAGGTTAAAGTGTCTACTGTATCATTTTTATTTATTTATTTTATTCAAAAAAAGGTGATTTCCCATCCAATGACTTGGTGCGATTCCATGATGATGATTTCATCCTTCATTAACCTAAAAGAGTTTAACCCCCTATTCAAGTTTAATTTTATCCATAATGTCTTTGATGATCTCAGGGTATTTGGTATGGCCATCAATCTCGACTTCAATGTTCTCGATTCTGTTCAATTTTACAGGCTGCAATCCTGCCACCTCTGAACTAAATGAATGCAATCGAAAGACGTAAGCAAGCACCCAATCCTTGGAGGTATAACAGTTAACGAATCGACCAGACACTGCCGACATGACGTCATTCCATTCATCCATGTCTTCGAGCGATATAGGTGCTCCCATCATCACTACATTGTCTACAGTACCCAGGCATCCTCTTTTTTGAAGCTCTAGTAAACAGTGCCAGATAACGAGACAGCCACAGCTATAACCAACCTATTATACATTAGATGATCAATAATACATCAATACCGAAAAGAGAGATATTCTTACCAAGTTACATGGTCGATTACCTTGCACTTTTTGTTCCAGAACATCAGCCAAAACTGATGATTGAAAAAGATGCACAAGTGAGTAAAATAAATACAAAACAGGTAAACAAAACCAATTACCAGATCCTGCCTTCTTTGACTTATCAGCAGCAATTAACCACGGATTGTCAATGACATAACCAAGTTTCATCACCGTCATGGGCAATGCAACAGCAGCAAAGAAGGCATTCAACACAGTGGCCTTTGCAACTTCCATGCCAGCATAATTGACAGCCGTGTCCCTAACAAACTTCTTGAAAGAATAACCCAAATCCAAAAGCGCATCCGTTTCATATTCTAAGCAATAGACATCGTCTCCATTTCTTCGGTTTTCAAATGCCTTCTCCCAAGGTTTCTATATTTTTTTAGATATAAGTCACTATGCTTGACACTAATTATCTTGTAAGCTTACATGTGTTTCAGCTTTATCTTCCAAAAGGAAGCCTGATATGCAGATTGTACACTTTATGACAAGTTTAATAAATAAATATACATTTATGCACTTCATTAATCGATCTTACATGCAAGGCTGGAATTGGCGGCAAATCCGGGTCAGTCAATATTTGTTTGAATTCAAACTCTTCAATGTTCTTTACACGTCGATGCATTTTCCAGCCTTTTATAAAGGGTTTTTAACAAAAATGACGAAATAACACGGCATTTCTCTATATTACCTGTAAGACCACCTCCAGTAAGACCAAGTAGACTTGTTACAAGTGCGACACCGCCAGCAGTAGCGAAAAAAGTCAATCCCGTAGCGCCTGCAATCAAAGGTGCCAACAAAGGAGCCGCAAGACCACCTGTAAGAGCTATTTATAGATACGTTTTTTAGATACGTGTGCATCTTTAGAAAGAGAATCCGCTTTACCAATCACGGCACCACCGCCCAAGACAGCCCCGCCAGTTGCAAGCCATCGAAAAGCCTTCTTTTTACTGCTTGCCTCTTCCACGGCCTTTTTCGTTGAGCTTTCCATATCATCATCCTGGTTCTTTTGCAATGCATAGTACATTTGCTGTGACACGCTTCTTTCTACCGCGCCCAGATCGCCTCGTTGCAATCTGTAGATATGCTCCAATTCAATCAAAAAGCGGCGTTCTCGTGCATCATAGAGACCATTAGGTCGTTTACTATCGAGTGGGTTAGCAAGATAGTTATCTTGTTAATAAAAGACATTACCTTTTCTTTTCATTTTTGGGAACGAGTAAAAGGGCAAGTGCCAATAGGTCAACCAAAGAGTCGATACGAATGTCCTTTTCCTTGGACACAATGTCGAATGCTTTTTCAACAGTCAAGTCATGATCTAATACACCGCACTACATTGAGTCATGTTTTTTCTTTTTTTTTTTTCAAAATGGTGGAGGATTCCAAATTTACCGAGATCTTGCTGTTCAAGTTGTAAATAGGCAAGCATATCGTGCCACCAGTCAGAGGCCCAGTTGCTATTGCCTAGATAATGGGTCGTGGTTCTCAGAGCCTCTGAGGTTAGTTTTGCAACTGCCATGCGTTTTTCTTGGCTCCATTCTGAAGCTGAAAGTTGAATGAGCTGTTTATCTTCGTCTGTTGACATCCTTTAGTTAAAGAAAGAGTGAGTGAGAAGAGAAAATAAACGTGTGTGCGTGTTTTTTATATAAAGTAGTAAGCTTTATTTTGATTGGCTCGATTTATAATAGTGCGTTTTTATAGTGCAACTTTTCTCTGTGTTTCGAGACGTAATAATGAGATGTTTGGAGAAACGCAACAGGTTTGTCATGTTTTATAAAGAACATAAAGTAAGTAGAGTGAGAGTGTCAATGTTTAGGCGTTTGGTAACCTGCCAATTGGTGGAGTTTAAAGTGCTATTTTGAAACCCTTTTTCGTTTGCACACACATGAAAAAAGCTTGGTACCTACTACACTACAAGATATTTATTATAGTAATTAAGGTACTAGCCTGATGAAGTGGTAGCAGTAACAGTTGACTGTGGATCTGTGAGGATAGGTGATGGCACAGGCAATTTAGGAAGAATGGGTATATAGTACTGTTTTTTCCAAGAAATTGAGAAAAAATTACAAATTGAAAAATTCATCAGTAGAGACCAAAATAAAACAATTTAATATTTTTATAGTGTTGTTATTATATGTCACGCCTTTAGTGTAGTCTCACCAACCATTAACGAGCTTTATTAACGTTTTTTTGGAGATCATATACACCTTTTGAGGCCGATTAAGGTCTATTAAGGAACAAAATGTCTGTTTTTCGGATGTGGGTTAATAATAAAGGCCTAACTTCCCTAAACCCATTTTCTTTCTCCTCAACTTTTTCTCATTAATTTGGAATTTTTTCTCAATTTCTTGAAAAACGCAATATGGAATAGAACCCATTTGAGAAGAGTGTCGACGACGATAATCTAACGTTCGAGAAGGTGCATTGTTTTTAAACCTTCTAATGCCTTCAAAGCGATCATGATTATGATAGCCATGATGCTCCATTTGGAAAGTCGTCATTGCGTCCTGGTCATCGACCTTTTTAATAAAAGTACGCATGGTTGCAGGACACTTTGCTCGTGCAAGCGGTGTGTGACATACCGTGTATTTCTGTTGCTCGCATTTTTTGGTGCTTGATGACGGTTTGACGTGCTGGTTGCCTTTACACATATTGAGACAATGAAGTGCCCCATAGCATATTTTTACTTCGAAAGATGTATTCTGTGCCGTTTTCAAAGTAGCAGTCGGTGGATGAGCGTGACAGGCCCCATCCAAATGTAGGAACGTAAAAGTGTGCAATGCGTGTTTCAACCAAGGCTACCTGGGTGATATCTCCTTCTGGAAACCGGCTGATTTCGTTAACAATGTTTTTTTCACCAAAACTTCTTTTCTGTAGGACCGACATATCAAGTATGTAATAAAAAAATGATGAAAAGAAAAGAAAAAACTTTTTTTTATTTCTATTATTACCTTATTTCTTGATTTTATTGATTAAGTTTGCTCTTCTTTGACAAAAATCATTCTACACCAAGGTTCAAATAATGGAAAAAGTGATTATTTCCTTTTGATAAACTGAGATGCTACAGGGGTATTATCAAATTGATCCTCCCATCAATATCAATAGTTACCCCTTCCCTTTCGATAGAGGTATCAAAACGTTCTTACAAAGCTTTAGCCACTGCTCAAGCCTGACGTGTGTAAACGCCAAAAGGTATTACATTCGGTTGTTCTGACGTTTGAAAATAAACTCATCATCAACGAGCTCGAGAAGAAAAAATTAAGTTGATTCTAAATACACTTTCTTGGGTATTTTCATCTGACTAACGAGAAAAAAAAATAAAAATTAAGTACTCTTTTTACCATGAAGCCCTTCCAAAAATTTGTTGCTTCAAAAATATATATGAGTCGATTTGATTACATAAAAAAAGGGGGATGGGAAGTAATGATAGGTGTTTTGGAAACGTAATGGTAAAGAAGAATGCAAGGTTCTAAACAAAAACAAAAATCATGCATCCGCCTCTTTTTCCATTTTCTGGAGAATGGTTTCTGGCAATAAAAATTTAAACTCTTTTCTGTGTAACCATCGGCGCTCATCATTTTTTTTGATACCTTTCATATGTTTATGAAAATAAGTATTAAAAGGATGGGATGGTCTTTTCGTAAAAACAGTATTACCCATTTTTGAACTGGGACGATGCATAATTACATCTCTCTCCTTGTTTATACTGGAAGTCACTTCCATTGATAACCTTTTTTTTTTCATATACTATGTATGTATGTATAAAGGAAAAAAAACTATTCTTTTTCTTTCTACCACCATCATCATCAACAGTATGATTTATAAAATACAAACAAAACAAAAAGTTCATCACACGTTACAAAATGGCTCTGATTACCTAATTTAGAAACATATTTTTATAAATCAGCATTAATTCAACCAATCAGCGTGCAGATAAATCAGAAAATGATGTCATGGTATGTATTTTTTTTTGCATTTTGCTATTTTGTGTGAATAAAATGATGCGAATACAACCTTACTTGATATTGAGACGAATCTAGAATATTTAAGGAAATATTGACTTAATGAACCAAGAAAAAAAAATTGACATGGGAAACAAATGATAAATAGTGAATCATGTTGAGACGAACAACTATAAAGATGATGGTTTTTTTAAAAAAAAAGAAAAACATTCTTTTATTTACAATCGTAAATAAATAAGAAGTGATACAATTCCAAAAAGCTTATTATCACGTCCGATAAACCCGATTAGTAGCACCGGCGGATTTGATAAGCAAAAAAAAAGGGTGATGGATTATTGAAAAAGAAGATTATGAAAAGACCAAAAATAATGCAACAAACGATTGATTATTTTTTTTAAATACAGAAAGGATGTCTTATTAATAAAAAAGCACCTTATTCTTTACTTTTCAATCACTTTAATGTGCCTGGGATGTGATATCACCGGCGTGACAGTGGGTGTGATTCACAAGGAAAAAAAAAAAATTAAAGAAAAAAAAAACTTGGATTGCTTTTTGCTTTAATTCCTATTTTATTATTTATATTTCCTCCTTTTTTTTGTTGCAATTAGAAAATACATTGTTTTTTATAATTTCAATAAAGAAAAAAGTCAATTGCTAATGTTGACTGTAATGAAGAATATTTTACTGTTTAGTTTGTTTATATACTCATGTTTGGCATCAATAGTCATAGTTGTAAGTTATAAAAGTGTGTGTGTGCGTGTGTGTGTGTGTGTGTGAAATAGTCTAACGTTAATATAGGAAACCAATGATACACTTGTTGACCGTATAGCAGCATTTGGACCCAGGATAAAAGGAGAGGACGGTATGACGGGACATTTAGTTGCACCCAAAGACATGTATGGTTGCTCAGTAATCGATCCGCCTAGTAAAGAGAAAGACTGGGTCGCTTTACTAGAAAGAGGACAGTGTTCGTTTATTGAGAAAGTGAGAGCCATGCAATCGAGTGGTGCTATTGCAGTGGTAGTAGGCGATAGATACCTCAACTCGTTCGTCACCATGTATGCCCCAGGTAAGTTATTCTTGATATATCAGAAGAGTGCGGGGGGTTTTTTTTGATATTCTATTTTAATAAACAGGTGATACTTCTGATGTACATATTCCAAGTGTGTTCGTAGCACGATACCAGTATCAAACGTTAATACAGCTGTTGGAATCGAGACAAAACTCTGTATTTATCAGATTCACAGGGGATGATTTGTTGGCATGGTAACCACGATGATTATATTGATATATAATAAATATATTCTCATCATCATCATCATCATCATCATCACCATAGGCCACTTTTAGATATGCTGCTTGTAGTTGTATTGTCACCTGCTGTTATGATGCTTTTCATTTACCTAACATGGCAGGTGCGACAGCGCCAAAGAAGAAAGAATGAGATTGCCCCTACCAACTTTGTTGCCAAATTACCGACTTATATATTTGGACGTGAAAAGTCGATTGACACTGATCATGCAGAGTGTTCGATTTGTTTAGAGGATTACGTTGAGGGTGACAACTTGCGTACATTACCTTGTAAGCACGAATTTCATGCTGACTGTGTTGATGCATGGCTTACATCCCATAAAAAATTCGTAAGTATCAAATATTTTCTTGTTTTATTATTATATTTATTAATAAACCATGTTGATTGCTATTAGTGCCCTATTTGTAAATTTGACATTTGCCAAAAAGTGGAGATTCCAAATGAACGTACCCCACTTTTAAGCGCATAAATAATAATAAATATTTATCTTTGTATTTATCTTTATTTTTTTATATATAATATTTTTATATGTTTTACTATCATTATGATTATTATTACTATTGTGATTTTGTAATCAATAATTTTAAATTAACAAATTCAGCCTCAAGCTCCTCTTCTTCATCAGCAGAAATAATATGAATATTAGGAAGTGTACTTGTTCGAGCTGTAGAATGATTTGTAAATACAAAAGAAATCATCATAATCAAGGATTTCATTATATCTTACCTGCTCGTTTCTTATTATTGGTGATTGGATCACTTTTTAACGTTGCAGTAGAAGACTCCAAGTTTCGCTTTCTTAGTGAGCGTTTTGTACGTCCAGCATCTTCATCCTCCTCTTTTGCCTGTTTCTTCTTTTCTTGTAAAGAATGAAGTAGGTTTTCTATCAATTGTTTCTTTTCATTTTCGTATTCTTCCTCCACGGCAATTGCGTATGTATCGTAATCATGCTCAACAAATGCAAGTTGATAATTCATAAAATAGGTTGCGTCTGTGATTGATTTTTCTCGAATCAATTCATATTCTTCAATAGCATCGCTGAATGCCGAATGTGTTCCTATAAATATAGATTTTTTTTTATTTTGAATATCCGTTTCTAAGCACCGATGAGGTTGATGATATTTACCCTGTAACTCAAGCTGAAGATCACTGAGCTTTTCATTATAGATCCTAATATATTATCATTATTGGTATTATTATCAGCAGAAAAAAAAGAACTTCTCCTTCTCTTTCTCTCTTTTCTTTCTGTCTCCTTCCATTTTCTTTTTCTCTTCTTCTTTTTATACTAATAAGAATAATAATAAATTGTGCAAATTACTTTTCTGCCTGCTCCCGGAACTCATTATCCATCCAGGTCATCAGATCATTGTATTCAGTAAGAATTCCTTAATGGTAAATGTGTCAGTTTATCAGCAGTAAACACACGCACACACATACTGTTGTACATGCTGAACATAAAAAAAAATAATAGTGCGTATGTATATTTACCATCATCATTATCATCATTTATCATGATATCATCCGTTCCTGAAGTCGAATTATAGTTGTAAGGCATCATTGGCACCTTTTTGTGGTTGCTATTCTTTGACTTTTTTAGGGTTGGAGAGGGCGGTACAAACGGTGATGCATATAAATAGGGGTTTTGCTGTTGCTGTGGAGGAGGAGGCAAAACCGATGGTGGTGGTATAGAAGGTGAAGGAGCGCTTTGTGTATAATTAGGATTATGACTCATGGATTGTGTAGAGTAGGGTAGTATGAATGGTTTGTTACTATTTAGTAAAGGTGCTAAGGATGATGCTTGGTGCTGCTGTTGTGGTGGAGGCTGCTGTTGTGGTGGTGGTGGTGGTGGGGCTAACGAATCAGCACCTGCTTGGGCAACAATGTATCCGAATTGTGGTAACATATTTGTTTATTTATTAACAAATTTTAATGGCGTAATAAAAAATTGTGAGAGAAAGAGAGAGAAAGAGGAAAAAGAAAAAAGGAAAACAGGATTGGATGAATATGATCAGCAAAAAACTATTGAACAGAATATCAAGACCGTCACAAGGTCAGATTTTTTTTTCTTGTATATATATATGTAATTTTTAAGATCCGTCTTTTTTTTTTTTCAATGGTATGCTCGATGTTATGTATGTGTTAAACGGGTTTATTCAGTCTCTCTCAATTTAGATAGAGCAGCATTGGAGTGTCGCCAACTAAGCGGACGGGTGGTAGCCAAAGCCGCCGATTCATTATAATCGGGCGTAGTGAGATAAACGACACTGCTTCGATTGTCATCTCTGGAGTATTCTTGCGAGGACTCTCGACTATCAACGTTATAGTACTGTGCATATTTAATAAACTCATCGTTATCGCCAAAAAATTTAGCGGACTTTTCATGTTCCTTTCTAGACTGATAGCGATGCAGGACCCACAGCATACCCAAGACAAAAACGACAAAAACCAACACTGAGCATCCCAGTACTGCCCAAATCCAGGTTGCGATGCGATGAAAGGTGTCGGGGGCGGTTGTGCAGTAACCTTGGTCGCTGCATGTGGACGATACACATTCTCGATCTTGCCAGCACTCGGCTCCATTTGCCTTGGAGGGAATACAGGTATGGTCTTGATCGTTACAATATGTACCCTCGGTGCAGTTGTCACGGATAATTGTCTGTTGAATAGCTATACCGGCCGCATCATATGATACATAATCAGTTCTAATAAATTCGTTAAAAGGGGGAGATCTATTATTTGAAACACCGAATATATTATTTGTATTTTTGCTTTTTGCTTACCTGTCTGAACCGCAATCACCACTCAAAGGTGCACCTTTAATAAAACATGTAGAATTTAAACATGCAACTTCTTTTCCTTGACATTCATCATCCCTTTGCTAAATTTAATATATTGCTGTTTAATATGTAAATCATCTCGGGTCAAATTTCTTTTTTTACCAATTCACAATGTCCACCAACAGTAACTAGTGGTGTGCATCGAGATCCACTATCAGGGCAGAAGGCCTGATTGTTGCATCTAGAAGGAAATTTGTATAATCGCTCATCCCAGCTAATAAATATAATATTAATAGAGCTCTTTTTGGTTATCTTCATTGTATTCTTTTTTTTTTCTGTACCCTTGAATATAATCACTATTAGAACATCCTTTATAATTACAAGTGTTATTTTGAGTCGCATCACAAAATAAATAAACGTTAGCGCAAG
>VCJC01001138.1:2927-26255 GCA_024140195.1 Backusella luteola | reverse complement strand
TGTTAGGCAGTTTTGCAGTTCTTCTTTAACTGTAGATTGTGAACTAGATCACTTGTCGCATTCTCTTTTTTGTTTTTGAAGAAACCATTGTTACAAATAAACTCTTGAATACTCTTTTGTAAATCATATGAATATTGTTGTATTTGTTACCTTTTCTTATCCAATTAATAAAAACTATACGTTCTGATTTTCTGCGATCATTCACATTAAGGAGCCTAGCATCAATGATTTGGACTTGGATAGACAATCCAACAATAGTGATTTTGTCATGATAATATCCCCCTTCTTTTATAACATAGTAACATGGTATGGTAAATAAAAATATTTATGCCTTAAATAGTCAATTTATTTGTTTGTTTTAGCAATAATAAATCACTACAGAAAATCATTTTAAGCCGTCAATAAATTCTTTGTAGAATTATGTGTAGATTCTACAGGTGTCATTCTCCAAATATCATTTTTTGGTGAATATGAAGGTGCCCAAGGTGAAAGCACAGGCTTGTGCGTCTGAGAAGGTGGAAGTGGCAAGGTTTCCTTTTCGTCCACAATACATTGTTGAATATCTCGAATGATCGATGAAATGGAAGATGAGTCATCCAATTCTTTCTGCCAATATTCATTTGGTTGAGGAGCGGGTAATGGTTGTGCCATGGGTGAGATCATTGGTGTCGTCATTGCTGCTGGTGATCCCAATACTGTATTAGTATGTGGTGTTGCTAATCCTGGAGGTGGTGTTACGATGGTATTTGGCATGACCAGATAAGAGACGATATCAGGGGGGCAATCAATGCGAGCTGTTTGAAGTAATGTCATCTTTTGACGTTCCGTAAAGGTTGGACACATGATACCTGCACGTGTTAACCTTTCCAAGAGTGTAGAATCAATCTGAACATAATCCTTGGAGAGATGGGTCTTCAATGATTCTACATAAAAAAAAGGGTGTTAAGAATGAAAGCATGTAAAAAAAAAATCTTACCGATGGATAGCTTCAGCATCTCATAAATATGGTCTCTATGCATTGTTGTGATTAAATGCGTTTGATACCAAGGATATTTTGTAATCACACTAATAATATTCTCAAAGGGTCTTTCTGCGCACTTTCTTGAAAAATGCAATTTATAATTCTTGCAAACCACAAGCAATGAATTGATTTCCTCTCGCGTAATAAAAGGAGGACAACAGCCTGAGTTACCACCACCAGCGGCGGTTGACATGCTCTTCACCACTTCGGATGCGGGTGGGATTGCGCAGGTACCATAAAATGTGCCCCGCCATTTAGGAAATACTACACTAAGCAATTCTTCTTGGGTACATTCGCTAACAGAGACGATACGTCCCTTGAGTGGCTTTTGGTGTCGTGTTTCGATTGCGCGTCTCATATCACCAACAGTCAGGAATTCAACGTATGCATCGGATAAAGTTTTTCCTGTAGTACGATCCATCATAATCTGGGTAACAACATTATCAGTTTTTTGGATGTATATTATAGGTAATAGTAACTTACATGAATGGACTGTGAATAAGTTGAAAGAGAAGGGCTTCTGCTATTACTAAAGAAATGACGAACGTCGTTTTGGGAAACATCCCATGGAATCTAATAGCTATAGTTAATATAAATAATAACGCGAGTATATATTAAAAAATAAAAATTACGTTACATTTGTTAATTTTACACAAGGGAAGGCAGGTGGAGGAGTAGGAACAAAATTGCGCAAAGTAGAAGTAGCCGTAGTAGGAACAGTGATATTAGTTTGTGAATGATTCATATAATACGATTGCTAAATAATATAATGTTAAGATGGCTATTGTTTACACATTCCTTTTTGATGTTTATTTATTTATCTACCTGAGATGTACAAATGGGGCAAGCATTTTGTGAAATCGAATTATTAAAACATAAATGACAGAATGTATGTCCACAATTTGGTGTTACAATCTGATTAGTTTGATTCATACATCCATGACAAATAGAATTCCCAGTGTCTGATCTTCTCCAAAATTGTAATGGTCGTGGTAGCGGCATAGCTTGGTTGAACTCATTATCGTTTTGACCACACGTATATTTATTACGGATTAAAGGTTGTGTGTTGCACCAGGCATCGTTATTAGTGATAGTATCGAATAGCGTGTAATTAAGTCTATGAGAGTTTGAAGGTGTTAAAGGTGTAGGGGGTCTAATAGGTGAAGTATGTGCGTTGAGAGTTAACTTTATCTCTTTTTCCTCGATATCTGTATATTAATATTAGCTTATGTCCATACATATATGGTAGAAAATAGGCTTACTCATTGTATTTTTACAATTAAATATTATTAATATTCTTTATTATTATAAAGCAAAAAAAAAAGTAAAAATGCAAATTCAAGTTATTTATATACATGTATTTTCATAAATAATAAAAATATCAATCAATCAATTATTATTTATTATTTATTAGTTTTTGCGGATAAATGAAATTAATGGCCTTTTGTCCCCTTACATTTTTGTCTTATTAAAATCTCGCTTGCTGCGTTTTTCTTTTTTCTGTCAAACTTCTAAATTAGGCTTTTATTAAGTGATGTTATTATTACAAACTAGTGCCACTAACAATATGCTCAGTGCTGTTATTATTTTTATTATTATAATTAGAATTATGATAACTCTTCACTGAAATGAATTTATTTTAATAGCTCTCAAGTCTTTCAATCATAATTTTTTACTTTATCCCCCTTTTTGATAAAGATTTAGATAAATGCCCCTAGCCATTTTTTATAAAAATTGATGAGAGCACGTGCCCATCTCAGCAATATCACATATTATTATTATAATATTTAATACGATCATATTAACATTCATTATATTCGCATTAAACAACATATATTGTCTATTTCATACACCTGTATTCAATTCAAATTGTTTGGCATCATCCAATAAAATCCATGTGCCTGGATTGGAAACCATCTCATTGTCGGACGGCCAAGCAAGAGCCAATAAAACAACATAAACAAGTTGTACAAAATAAAACTTTGTTCAAAATCATCATAAATGTGTGTATGTAAACTTTTATTTTTTTATTGTTTATACCATTTTTTTCTGTGTGTTCTACATTAAAAAAAACATATAAACAAACAAAAAAATAAGAATATGCAGGAAGACAAATGGAGTTCAGAGCCAGCACGCAGCTACATGCCGCTACAAACGTCATATTCCCCCTATCCTTCAGACTTTGCAAACCAGCCTCCAGCTCCAATGCCTGGAATGACTAATTCGTCCCCCATGCCAGGGTAAGTTCATTTGTCAACATCATCATCTTTGTGAATCATCATCATCATCATCATCATCATCATGTTCATCATGTTCATCAGAGTCGTAAAGTGAAAGTGGAAAAGTCAATAGAGTGCTTAACTTTATTTTGGTTTTTGTTTATAGATTGATGTCAAGCTCACAGCCACCTACACCTCGACCTGATATGATGAGCCCACCACCTTTGGACAAATCCACTCCACCTGATTTGATTAGAAGACGACCACCTCTTCCAGCAAGACCCGCTAGTTTTACCACTACCACTTTCCATTCCAATCCTTATCCAGGTGTTGCCTCTCTTAGACGTCGTAGAACAGAATCCTCCATGTTTTCATTTGAAACGGGACCTTCTTTTAGTCAAACAAAGCAACTGTTGGATCTTTGGAATATCGATCAATCCAATGGGTAAAAAATATACAGTTTATGAAATTTATATATTTTTAAACTAAACTTAAACTTTATTTGTAATTAAAATTCACACAAAACGACAATAAAAAAATAGATACCAGCTTCACATCAATGCAAAGATGGATCGTGGATTCTTTCGAGCAGAGCAAGATTGGACCTGTTACCGTAGAAATTATTTCCAGGTCAGTGCGACTTTTGATGTGCACGGCACGAATTATTTAGTGCAGGGACCAGAAGTACCATGTTTGGTTAAGAACGAAGCACAAGAAATACACCAAGTCGATTTTTTTTCAATTGGTATTACTTCTCGTGTTTCTGGTAGCGATAAAAAAATTGAATTGGTTCAACATACGCCTAAGCGTGATAAAGGTCCACAAATGATCCCTGAACCTCGCGTCGTGAGTGCAGGTGGAAATTTACATTTGGCTTCGGTTGGATCCAACCACAATATTGTTACATTCGAACGTATGCAGTTTAAGACTGCTACTGCCAATAATGGTAAGAGAAGAGCCGCTCAACAATATTATGAAATTGTGGTCGACCTCTATGCAAATACTGCTACTGGTAAACAGTTCAAGGTCGCTACCTGTACCTCTGCTCCTCTCGTTGTTCGTGGTAGAAGCCCTGGTCACTATGCTGATTCACATGCACGCTATCGTAGTATGGATGCAGGCCAGCCAATAAGCCAGCAGCAACCTTCTTTACCACCGGATGAACGCTATTTACCCCCAGCTGCAGCACCAGTGCCAGGAGGCTATGGTCAAAGACCTGAATTCACCAGCCCATTCTCATCATATCCCAATTACCAACCACAGTATCAGATGCCTTACCCTCCTCAACAGCCTCCTCATCACCACGGTGTTAGACCTGATGAAAACCCAGGAAATGA
Source organism: Backusella luteola (assembly GCA_024140195.1). Classification (NCBI taxonomy): domain Eukaryota; kingdom Fungi; phylum Mucoromycota; class Mucoromycetes; order Mucorales; family Backusellaceae; genus Backusella; species Backusella luteola. The sequence continues at coordinate 21,678 of VCJC01001138.1, read as the reverse complement.
AAATTATATGGTGCCTTCTTATTCTCATCCAATGGAGCCACGAATGAACAATCAAGAAGTATATTCATCATCAGAAAGTAAGATCTAATTGGTTCAATCACCATTTTTTAGTTTAGACTGACATTTTTCCTTTTTTCAGAGTTTGGCTACATGCGTCCTCAACATGAAAACAATTCAGACGCTGGTCGTCCTCCTAATAAGTACTTGCAACAAAACGCACAATAATCTTTGCTTTTTTACCTTGTAGATTGTATTTTATCGCACAAGAAACTCTCCCGCTTACACTCCTTTTTTATTATTATTTTATTTAGTATCAATATATAAGTACCTCTTTTTTGTCATATAATATATGCAGTGGCCAGCCCAAAAAAAACAAAAAAAAACTAATAATCCTCATATAATCTTTTATCGCCACTTATTTTTTACTCTTTTAATAAAGTTGATTTAATAACCCTTTTTAATCAAATAATAGCAGCTTTATATACTTTCTTATTTACAAGAAATTAAATAACATTTAGAAAATGTAGGGGGTTCCCTCCCATCTTTTTATATAAAGTTTTTTTTTCTTTTTTTTTTGGTATCTCCTCTCGCTCATTTGTGGTAAAAAACTCTAATGAATAGTGCAAGTAATATTACTTTTACTATGACACTAAGTATACGAATAAGATAAAAAAGATGGTATGTTTATTAATGGTAACAATAAACCGTCATCAATTTTTTATAATGTTTTTATTCAAAGTATTAAAAAGTAATAGAGTAAGAGATTTTCCTTTTGTTTTCTTTATAAATATATACAAACACTAGTTATACTCTAATTGTTGGTGTATTTAATTGTTTGCTTGTTTACCGTAAGGTATGAGTGAACTTATGCATTATGTACAAATAATTATTTTGGGTGATTTAAAAAATAGACACTGCTATCTATTCAATTAACGATGATATTATTATTTTGGAAAGAATATTAATCCATGCTATATTAAATAGGTTCTTTATAATGAATATATGATCTATATATCTCAAGCTATATACATTATCATTGTATTATTAAATTTCTATCGTCACAGAAACTACCCCTTGATGATGAATTACATTCCAGGAGATGATAATAGTCTGAGCATCTAAACTCCTTATATTATATTGGTACTCATGATTAACTAAGCCTCTATTTTTAATTATATACTATGCGTTCCTTGGTTATATTCATTAAAATGCACTATTTTTGGATAGACCCGACCTTTCTTTTACTAAAGCATTATTCTAGAAAATAAATTGGGATGAGTTCACTTCCTTATTTGGCTATTCTCTCTTTTTCATGCATGATTTTTCTATTTGATGCAAAGAAAAATAGAAGCAGAAACTAAGATACAGTTTAGATCTAAGCCTCTTTTGATAAATTTATATATTGATGTGTATGCATCATATATCTGAAACTTACTTTGAATTTTTATAAACGACATTCAAATGTTAAGATAATGACCTAAACCAAAAGAAAAATATTGACACGGTGATATTTTATTTTATTTTCTACATTAATTATCAACAAGCTAAGCATATTATTGTGACTGATAAGCAGATGCAAGACTGCTCTGATCTACTTGACTGTCAAAGTGCTCATTGGTAAATTCACACATTTTTAAATCCAAAAGACATTGTCATCTCTTTTATTTTTAATCTATAAAAGCTAAGTTAAGAAATGAATTATCAAGTTGTAAACAGGCTTTTACTAATATATACACTTTATTTTTACAAGATGTCAATATTAAAAGCCCTTGCGTTTGAATTAGAGGAAGGGGATGATCTTTCTAGTCCGATTCCCATCCTCAGCCATGATCAAATCCAGTACATCCAAATAGACCACACCATCCATGTGCATCTTTATTTTATATTCAATAGCCAAAATTTACAACTGCACTATCTGCATCTTTTCTACTCACCGCAAACCTTTTGACATCAATCCAGGCAGTAAATAAACGCTCTTACTACAGTGGAACCCTGATTTTGGGAGGTTTATTTTGGAAACATCATCAGTTTTGGAACGAATTTTTCAAAAAAAAAAGTGCAAACGGGTTTTAGCCTTTCAAACCAAACGGGAATCCAGTATTATGCTAAAGTTTCCAAAGAGTTTATTCAATAGAATACGAGTACAGTAGTGCTTCAGATGATACAGAGATGCTTCATCCAGTACCGCTAATATTGGAGCTGAAGGGGAGGAGGAGAAAGCACCGCCTACAGCCACCAAATCATCCTAAAGCTGACTTTACATTTAAATCCATTCAAAGATTATGATAGTCTTTACAGACTACGGAGACCTGGATGTTTGTTTCGATGATCACTCCAGGAAGTCGATATTACAAGCAAAGTGTAAAATTAGTTGCGACCCCATTTGGTATCATCGGTATCTTGGCTTGGATACAATCGTGAAGCTAACGGCAAAACATACACTGCAGCAACTTCGTACGTAGATATATACATTCTTTTAGCACGTTAAATGGACTCTATTAACTCATTCTTGACTTTACTAAAGACTTACAGAGCTATTTTTATTTTCAGCAATCCCTATGTTGGGGTCATATAAGGAAACCGAAATTGAGTCTATTTGGAACAAATAGAAAAAAATACCAACGATCGTATTGCCGAAAAGGAGATGAGGAAATATAGAAATATTTTTCGAGAAGCTATTTTTTAAAGAAAAAAAAAAGTAAATGGTAAATGGAGGAGCTACATAACTAGCAAGAGTATTCTTGGAGATAGCATAGTATATTACAAGTAACCATAGATTCTTCCAGAACAGGAATGTAACGTGTGAGTGGGACTTCCAAAAAGATTGGCTGATAAGGAAATTATCATCGAAGGTCCAGTATTTGATAGAAAATAAAACGGGCATTTGTAAATATAAATAAAATCTTTATAAAAAGATAAAAATACATGAGCTAATTGTATATAATTTGATAAATCTGTGAGAAAGCATACTTTGGAATATATGGTAAGGGTGTATTTTACCGCTTTCTATTCGCTTTGTTTCTTCAAAGCCGTAGTGCCAACATTTTTCATACTTATAAGTATATCGTAGCGATAAAATTGTTTTATTCATCTAAACTTCCGATTATATTATTGAGTTAACAAGCAATGCTTCGTATTTGTCTTAGCTTAATTTAAGGGATATTGACAGCGGTAATACAAAAAATCCTTGATCAGTGATTGTAACATCCACGATTCATATGGTTTTTGCGTAAAAAGCCCACCCTTTTTTTGTACTTTTTGTCAAACTGAAACGAAAGCAAAATAATGGGAAAACTTTATTTTTTTCTTTTACTAAAAGGATGACAGGATGTTAGAGATCCTTTAGTTCCTTATTTTCCCATATTTTGGAAACCAAAGTATATTTATTTTAATCTCGATTAGCAAGCTAGTGTTATTTATGACGCATCACTATTTGTTTTTGAAAAGCACATGTGAAAAACATTAATTTGTTATTTGTTTATTAATGTTTTGAATAACTCCAGCTGTTTATATTTGAAGTAGGAACAAAACAAAGACCTCTTGAAACTCAAAAAGGGCGACCGACTCAGAGTGTTATTTATAGTGGCAAAATAGTATTAGCGTTGACAATTTTAAATAAACATCGCATTTTTTTTATCATCTACTCTGAATGGGTTTGTAATACACTTGAATTTTTCTTTGTTCTTGACATGTGCTATTGCATTGATTTTTCTTGTCCTTTTACAAGAAAAAAAAGCAGTGAGATGAAATGCCAATAACTAAGAAAAGCTTCTTTTTGCTTCGATATGTGAGCACCACAACCTAATTTTATTATCAATTATATTTAGACGAGTATAAGTATTATGTCGTCATATTTGACAGCCAGTGCAATGAAAATAAAAACTATTGATATTATGAGATCCTATAAAACGTAGGATGCATCATTTGGTATTATGTCGAATTGAATTATAGTATACTTAATGGGGGTTTTTTTCCTTGCCAGATGTAAAGTAGCTAGATGTATGTCATAATATTGACTAAAAATGGTTCCTGGACTTCATTTTAAAGAAAGAAAAAAATTGGAAACCAAAAACATCACACTGTCGGTGCTTTTTCCTATTACTAGTTTCGCCCAAAAAATAAATCTCAGGCATCCCCAAAGCTGGACTCAGGAACTAAACATTTAAGACCAACCCCCACAAATGATCGATAAAGAAAGATGGAGAAGGAAGTGTATGCAGATACATCTGCATTTTAAACCAAGACATGATCATGACTAAACGCTCGTTGTATGGTCAGAATAAAATAAGTCCTATATATATAAGATATATACATTCACGTCAGTTTTTTTTTATTATTTTTGTTAAAACTTTATCATTATAATCCTTCTCATAAGGGACAATTACAATCAAATTCAGTGCCGCTTAATGTTGTTGAGCTAGTTGTACAAATCTTACGTGGTTTACTCCTCTCCGATTGGCTTAAATAATCATGCGATTTATACTTTTTATTTTTTTTTATCAATTTGAAAATAACAAGTATGCTAACTATCTGTGCTGAAGGTAACAAAGCTGTTCCCCACATAAAGCAACCACTTTTTCGAGTCAACTGATCCTATTTTTTTTCTCCTCTTTCCTCTAATTATTTAACATTTATATATATATATATATATATATATTGCACCTTTTGTTTATATTTTGAACTTTTGAATTATCTCTCCCACTACAATCCTTCCAATTATATAGAAAAAAAGCAATGCAACAATACGTATTTGAAGAATCATCACAGGCATCTTTATCGTCATCTTCCTCCACTTATTCATCTTCAATATCATCAGATGAACGTCTTGAAAATGGATATACATTACATCAAGTTCTCTCAAACCCTAAACTATTATGTGCTTTTGAATGCTTTCTTCGCCAAACATGGTCACATGAAAACTTATTATTCATAGAAGCATTAAGCCAGTTAAAACATGAGACTGACCAAAAGGCAGTTGAAGCCATCCTTCATAGGTAAACATCAGCAATATTATTTATCGACTTATCAATCAATTCGGTTTTTTTTTTTTTTAACATTATACTCTTTATTTTCTTAAAAAGAATATATAAAACATTCTTAGCAAAAGGATGTCCATTAGAATTGAATGTTACAACACAAGAACGAGTCAAAGAAGATATTCGATCTTTACAGTGGGCTATCGTCGACAGGATAGACGCTGTCACCATTCTGGAGGAGACTGAAGCACAAGTTCTTGACATCCTGGTATTACATAACAATTTTCAAATAAGGAATTTCCATAAACTTAAAAAGCTTCTTTTTTTACTTTTATAGAAATCAAAGTTGTCTGAGTTCATCGAAACAATGGACTTGCCTAAAGGGTAATAAAAGGAGAGAAACAAATTCTTATTATTCTTGATTAAACTGATCCATTTTTTTTACAGTGATGTAAACCCTTCTATTCCTCAAAAACAACAAGTCAGAGTTGTTATTATTGGTGGCGGATTTACTGTATGTTTACATAAAAGACAAATAAAAAAAATCAACTCATTTTTTGTATTAAATAAATTTAGGGTTTTACCGTAGCTTCAATACTTGATCAAATGCCACGTTTTTACGTCACATTAATTGATACAAAAGGTATTTTTCAAGCTTAAAATTTTCCAATTTCCAATTTCCAAAAAAATAAGAGCGTTACTAATTTTCTCTTACTAATAGATTCATTTGAATATACGCCTGGTATCGTCAAAAAAATCATTAATCCTGATCAGACAAGCTCACTCCGTGTTCGCCATGATGCTTACGCTAAGAACGGCAAAGTTATCATTGGATATGCAGACGATTTGAGTAATAATGCTAAAACCGTCATAGTGAACGGTGAATTGGTAAACATCATTATTTTTTTAAAAAAAAATCTATTTTTAAATTGGGGTTAATGTCATTTCATTTTATTTAGATTAATTTTGATTATCTTGTTGTCGCTACAGGTAGTTCATACTCTTCTCAACTCAAGTCTACAGACACATCATCCTTGTATCGTTTGTCGGGCTTAGAGGAATCTTATTTTGAACTTCTGAAAGCCCGCAGGGTGTTGATCATTGGTAAATACATTAGTTAAAAATAGCATATGCATTTCTTAATTTTCTTACATATATTTACTCTTTTAAAATAGGTGGTGGCCTTGTCGGGTGTGAGCTTGCGTCTGAAATCGCCCAACATAGCTTTCCTGGTGCCTACCCTAAAAAGCATGTGACAATGGTTGACTCCCACCCTAATGTTGTTTGGCGAAGCGACAGTCGCCAACAAAACATGGCTCTGCGCTACCTTGAAGAGCTCAATGTTGAAGTTATTTGTAATGAACGAATCATCGATTTTGACACAAACGGAACGAATACGTTCCTCGGCTCTAGCGGGAGAATATATAGCGGCTACGATAAGGTTTTCGTCGCCACAGGTACCCGGCCCAATAGTGGTCTCTTTTCATCTAGTACACATGATAGTACACTTGATAGTTGCATTGATACCTGGGGCCGAATTAAGGTGAAACCTACTCTCCAAGTCGATCACTGGAAATACAATCATATTTTTGCCGGTGGCGATGTAACAAATGTTGTTGAAGAAAAGACCGGTTATGCTGCTACTATATCCGGAGTTTGTATTGCTCGTAACATTTGCCGTTTAGTCAAGGGTAAAGCACCATTGAAACAAGGTACAAAGGGTACATTACCAGCTCCTGATAAACCTCTCCATGGTATGCTTGAGCATGGTGGTATTGGTAAACGTAAGTATATATATATATATATATATATTTAAAATTTTGAGATCATTGGTTTACTTATTCCAATTTTCAAATTTAGAAAATCTTAACTCTATTAAAAAACGTTTTTCATTTTTGAACCCCTCCTGGGCTGCTCTCAAATATTTTGATGAACAGCAATTCTTGCGTATTGTACAAGGTCAAGGCACAATCAACTCCTCCCAAGTGCTTGGAAGACTCCCTCGTAAACTTGAATTGCCTGGATCTCATCACCAGCTCGACACTTCTCATCATGTTCCTCCTTTACAGCATACACGAACCAAATCACAAAACATACTCACACCCTCCTTCAGTACTAGTTCTGCAAGAAATGTTATCAATCGCCAAAAGAGTGCTGCGAGTTCATTAGGTCGTGGAAGAAGTTTCAGCCAATCTCAGACAAATGTCAAGAGACCTCTACCTCCTCGATCGGAATTGTCCAAAACAAGTCTAAGCGGGAGCAGTCAGAAAACCCAAAGCGTAAAATCGTCAGATGAATCCAACACATCTCTCCAAGGGCTCGTATTTGAGCACTTTACTTATGGCGGAGAAGACATCCAGCTATTTCGAAATCAAGAAGGGACAATCAAAGCTGCAACTCATGTAGAGAGAAGCTGTTCTCTTCCTTCACCACCACTCCTTAACACTAATAATACCAAACCTACTCAAACCAAACCTCAAATATCCACTTATGACCAAGATTTCAAACTATCTCCACCTCCTAAAAGAAGACCCAGTCTATCCTCCTCATTTGATGCCTTGACGTTTTATGACACGGGCTCCAACCAGCTCTCTAAATCTCCTTCTATTTCTTCCGTCTTACAATACATGTAAAGCTTTGAACGGCTTTAAACTCTTGATTTCTTTATATGCTGACATTTAGACTTGATACACATAAATTTTACTTTTCCCCCTATGCATACCTGTTATTACTACCATTTATTTATTTATTATTTGATTTGTATTATATATAGACACTTATCACCTTTTACATATATTACTTTTTATAGAAAAATGTATTATTTTTAAAATAAAAAATAAAAATATATAAAAAACAAACAACTCTTCTGATTACCACATTTTTCTTCCTCCGTCAAGGATAAACTTGTAAATAGAAGTGGTTCGACCCCTCTTACAGTTTCTCCGACTTAATAAAATACAAATGTTTATTAACTGATAACCCATTTGACTACGCTTTTTTTTTGAGATTGATCTTCATTAAAGAAATTATATATTAAGCTCTTTGTAAAGAACAATTATGGCAGTGGATTGACATATGATATTAAAAAAAAGTGTTTCCATTGATGTCATATATTTTCTTATTATAAATATATAAAATGTATAATCATAAAACTTAAATGGCACAAGTTGACATTTAAAATTTAAAAAATAGAGCTCATCTTGTACGGTGTAACATCAAATATTTTATTTTGTTCTCTTTTCTTTGTCGTCAAATAATAAAAAATGAGCGACCAACCTTGAAATGATTTGAGCAATAGAAGGTTCTTTTTAATATAAAAACAAATTAAATTCATATTCTTTTCTCTCTCCTCATTTACTAGAAAAGAGTTAATAGAAGCATCAACCACTTTGAATGCACAAGCATAATGCCTGTCATCTTTTTTATACTAGTGACCCCCCATGATTTTCACTTTTTTTTTATTGAAAAAATCAGCTACACAGAGATGGAGAAATGTTTGTTACCAGCCCCCTTATTATTCCGAAATCAAGATCATTCGTTAAAGTTCCTTTTTTGCTTTTATGCACTCTCCTGATTTTTTAAGAGATACGTAATTGCTCTTTTTGTACCGTGTTACAAAAGGTTGCTTTACAAAGGTATATTAAGGTTTCGTGCGCCTGGTGCCGAGGAAGTGCCATAATAAATAATAGTGTTATTTACATTGCATGTATTTTCAATGAACGATATATCGAGATTAAGCTATCTGAGAACGCATGCTGATGTAACATTGTGGAGTAATTATACTTTGTTGAGCGCAAGCAACTACATCATCTCTGGACTTTGAATTGAAGATATACTATATTGCACACGAATGAACTCATCTTTAAAAGGAAATTCAAAAAAAGTTAAAAAACAGTACTTCACATATTCTACTTTTTAAGGATTTATTTTCGATCAATAATACATGCTACTAAACCTTTTCAAATTATTGAGAAAAGGGTGAAGAGATTGATATTAACCCAAGGCATTATACTAAAATAATGGAATATAGTATGTCTGGCTCGCCAGACATAGTTGTGGTAGTAAACTCTGTCCTATTGATGCGTTACTCCATTACTTTATCATGCTATCCCTTATTGGTGTGTAATATGACTTTATGGACGTTGCTACATGGGTACCTATCTCTTTATTTGCTCACTTTCTGAAATATACTCTTTATACATAATATATTTCTCTTTTCTCAATTATTCCCCAGGTTTTTCTCATTTATTTGAAATATTTTTTCAATATTGTCTCCCCTTTTTCTCATCAATTTGTAATTTTTTCTCATTTTCTTGAAAAAAACAGTATCCTGGAATAAAAAACCTTGTGTATGCCACGGTGCACTTTATGACACCATAAAGGCTGCTTTAACCCAACTCCTCTCTTTTGCTTCTAATCGTATCATCATACTTATTTATGTTATTTTACAATTTAAGTTATCTTTTGTAATAATAATATTAAAGACAAAGCCATTTTATCTACTAAACCATCTTCAACACGAACGGATTTAAAGCTATGCAAGTTAGACGGTGATATATACTCAAACAAACAAGAAAGAAAAAAACGACAAATAAACAATTTAAAAAAAAAATACAAAAACAAGAGTGAGAGGGGAAACAATATAAATAAATCCGTGCCGCATTACTCTTGATCGCTACTATTCTTAAGACCTTCCTTATGACCTGGATTAAACCTCTCTAGTAATTTTACCACATCCGGATACACAATCTTCTCAATGTTCTCTGCCCACAAAAAGTCCAGATGCTCCCATTTCTCAATCGACTTGACGTACACCAAAGGCGACGGCAGATCTCCCGAAAGGACATTGAAATCCACTAGTGAGTCTGATCTACCATAAAAGATGGCAATGGGTGTGGTGATTTGCAACGTGGGGAAACGGGGTGGTATATGATCCGCTACTGCGTTAACAGAGTGGTAAGGGAGCCGACTAGGCATCTCGTCGTACATTTGGAACTGGCCTGTTCGAATGATTTGAAACCAGTGCTGAATATAAATATTAGATGCCGTGTTTTTCATTTATAATTTTAATAATACATTACCACCAACGTTTTGACACTTGTCAAACTATATAGATGCTGATAGCTTACCACCTTTTGATCGGTTGTCATGTTATCGCCTGTCCATCCAAACAAGAAATGACAACTGGCATCAATTACCCGGACAAACAATGGAGGTGGAATGATGCGTTGCCAAAACAGTGCCAGTTTGAGAGGCGTCTTTCTACCAAACAAGAGATAAATGACACTGGGTGTAGCCTTTACAAAAGCATCGATCATTGGGTGCTGGAGTCCCTTTGGTGTGGTGGCAGGTGCCATTGCAATAAAGAGATTTATTTTCTTGTTGAGTTGGGGGTTAGCCGCCAGGCCAGCAAAAGCCTGTGCAGTGCCTTGAGAGAAACCAATGTAGGTGAGTGTAGGCGCACCTGTTTCTGCCAATATATACTATTTTTTTTTTTGATGAGTTGAGTCCAAGTGAAAACAAAGGGGGGTGATTATCTTACATCCACGGTATCTGGTAAATCACGCATAGCGAGTTCATTCATCGAAAAATTCCAAAAAGGCTGATGTTTAGGGCTCAAGTGAACATGATACTGTGAGTATTTATTACCACGTGCGTTACCCAACCAAACATCATATCCTTGTCTTGCCAAAATAAAGGGCAGGTTGCTGTATTCGTCAATGTTGGATACCCACACCTCTGAAGACATTAAAAATCCATGATAGAGCAAAACAACTGGCTTGCCTATGTAGTGCGTTGATTGAGACTTATTTTCTTTGATGAATTGATCGAGATTGTCACTAATTTCAATGCCGTTACTGGGTTTTATTGGTTTTTTGGAGGATGGTCTTTGTTGGTTTTCATTCTTTAATGAAGGGATACGATGAACGCATAAAAGGTAATCATCTTTTGTACGAACCAAATGCTGTTCACAATTGTAGTGCTTCCTAAAAATTAAAATTCGATAAATACAAACAAAAAGGTGTGTGTGTATTTTGCTTATCTTACCAATGTTTAACCATCTTTTCAAATCCTTCCGCCTTTTCCAAAGGACTAACATGATGAGATTCGATACTCGATAACCAAGGAAACGCACTTTATATAATTGATAACATATTTAGTTTTCACTCACTCGTTCACTCTCTGTTTGGTGTACCTGGGGGAGTTTTATACTTTAAGATGACACTTACGCTTGAATGAATGAGCTCATGAGATTCAAAATGAATTTCGGCATGATCAGCACAATGACTCTCATAACACTCTCAAATAAAAAAAAGAGAATAGCAAACACTAAGCTGAATACATGAAACTATGTCAATTTTTAAAGGCGCACTTATCCGAACATCTTTTTTTTTATAAATACCTTTGATAATCTCTAAAAGAGAGTCTATCTAAAATTGGTATCGGTATCAATGGCATGATTCACGCTATGAGTTTCAATCAAACAAACAAAAAAAAAATATAATGAATTTGTAAATGGAAGAAGAAGAAGAAGAGAAAAAAAAGATGTGTTGCTTTTTAATGATCCTCCATTATCAGCACATTGAAGCGGAGAAGATGTATAATAAACCCAACACAATAATTTGAATCACATGAAAATGAACGGATGGGTACACAGATATTGAGCTTGTTTATGTTCTTGTGATAGATGTGGTTTCTTTATTAATTAATTTTGTAAAGGAAATCTTTATTTTTATGAACAAACATAATAAGCAACTGTAAATGTAATATGTGTAATATAGATATATGAACAGGAATTAGAATTATCATTACCTAATAACAATAATAAAGGAGAAAAGAAAAAAGAAAATTGAATCTATTCAGATATAAAATCAACAGTCCAACCTTCGTCATCTTCAATAACCTCGCCTTCAAAGGTATTCAGCACTTTCAAGTAACGAGGGTCGTCCAGATCGACATTAAGCCAACGTCTAGAGGTCTTTTCTTCCACTATAGCCAAGCGTCTCATCAAGTCATCTTCGCTTAATGTTTCCCAGTTGATATCCTGGAGTGGATCAGCTTCTGGTTCGATTTCATCTGCATCTTCATCATCACTCAGGTTCCCTTGATGGGCATGCTGTTGTTGCTTTGACCAATCATAACTACTACTACTACTACTACTACTGCTGCTGCTGCTGCTGCTGCTGCCAACATCATCTCCCCATGCAGATGTCTCCATGTTACTCTCACCCCATCCATTGGTTACTGGTGTAGGATCACCCCATCCATTCACAACTTGCTCTTCTTCTTGCTTCTTTTTTTTAATAATCATCTTTTCGTAGAACTCTCTCTTTAGTTCTTCCTGATACAATTTATTGATTTCCCGCGTCAAGTCCTCAGCAGAGATGGGCGCAGGCAGGGCATCTGGGATGGGCGTACCAAGTTGCCAATCGTCATCTTCTGTTTCACCATCATCATCATCACCATCATCGTCATCCGTTGTGTACACTTCCTTTTCGAGCCAATCTTGATAGTCGGCTTTAAACTTGTTATCCAATTCAATGTCATTAACAAGAATGGGATCATTTAACTTGTAGTCTGGCATTTTAGTGGCACTGTTACTTTTATAAAAGACGGTGCTTTCCGGTCCTGTCATATCGTCCATGATAGGTAAGAGGGTGGAGACATAGCGTTGACCGTTATATAATCGGATCAGCATTCGCATATTTATTTCCTTGAGCTGGTGTAACATGCATTAGCTTTTAACACATAATGTAATAGTAACATCACTTACAGCAGCCTCGTCCATATCCCCACTTGATTCAGAACTTGACAGCCAATCATCAGAAAGACTGGTTAAGCAGTGAGAGTAAATGGCAGACACCGTCTTCATATTTGCTAATATTAATAATGGAAAGTGCATATTAGTAAATGTAAAATAGATTAAAATTAGATGAAACTCGTTCATATTTACATGCGCGCCACTTTCTGCCCATAAAAGGTACTTGATTCTTGAGGTTTTTCAAAACATAATAATCCATCAACGGGTGGCCCACTTTAAGTAACCTTTTTAAAATGGCCGATGACTTGTACTGCACCAATAACAGAATACGATGGGTCTTTCGTTTAGTCAACAATTGAAGTATGCGAAGTAGGTTGATTGACCAAAATAAATTTCGTTTGTTTGTATAATGTTTTTCATCGCCGTCATCGTCATCATCATGTTGTTCTTCTTTTTTATTGTCTTGTTGCTGAACAAAAGCAAAAAAACTAGTTTTTGAAAAAGAGAGAGTAAGTATGAGTTGTAAAACAGTAGAAACTAAATTGAAACCTTTGGCTATCATCATCTGTTTTCCGCGATGCTAATAGCGCAACTTCTTGCAAGCCCAACAGTTTCAAAATAAGCAGCATGCAACCAGAATCGATCAGCACCTGTGATAAATATTCATATTTCAAAGTATCTAAAAATAATAATAAGTACACTTTGTATCCTTTTCTTATAATAGACAAACTCACGGGCAATTTTAAACCATTTTAATAATAGTAGCAATACAGCAGACACAGACTTGGAAATGGTTTCTCTGTTTCTTGTGATGTCCACATCCTCGACAATATCGTTGTTTTTATCTTTTCCAATCGACACTGTTGATAGCAGCAGCTTTAAAATCACAACAACAATGCTTTGGAAATGAGGTACAATGGCAGACTAATAACACAATACAAATCAGTAAAAACGATGTGTTTCATCTTTACTACTTTACATAAAGATGTTCAATCTGTTGTATTTTCTCTCTTGATTGCCTCGACTCGATATTGTTGAATATGATTTCATTCCATTCATCCTCCTTTTCATCCAAGTGTTTCCTTCCGTGCAATTCCCATCGATGCACGGCCTTTTCCCTTTCATGAATGATTTGATAATTTGAAAGCGAAATGTATAAATGATTCATCCAAATGGTACTTGATTCCGATAAACTGAATGGTACCGACGGACCTGAGAATGTAAAGGGTAATACTTGGGCTTCATTTTGCTGCTGTGATTGCCTACTACTATTGCCATTCATCTTTTGCTGCTGCTGTTGTTGAGATTTTGAAGGAAATAAGGTTTGATAGGGTAAATCCAAGTTGGTAGATGCTTTAGATAAACCCATTGCAGTGGATAGTTGGGTGGATGCTGAGACTGTGAGTGCATTGCCAATCTCTTTGGGGGTGGCGGGTTGGCTGAATGTCGGGTATCTTCCGGTGGACTGGGTATAGAATGTATGCAGATCTTCTGGTGTACATTTAATTAGTGTGGCTAAAAAAGAGGGAAACATGTGTTAATGTTATCATTATCGCTGTTATAAAAGATGGATATTTACATTTATCATTCATAGGTAATCCACTAGCCTCTCTTACATCCTGTTTAAGAGAATCATAGTCGGTAGTCAAGTCACCGAAAGTAACATCAAGCACTTTCCAAATATTCAACATGAGCTTATTGATATTCATTATCAATACACTTACTATATTTAACAGTGCAATAATAAACAGGTTACCTTTTTTAATGGGAAATTTCGAGTAAAATGCTCCTTTAAACGCACAACCAAATCAAATAAAAACTCTGCAATGCAATATTCACCAATTGAAAAGGACGGCGTTGTGTCTCTATTTGCTCCAATCACAAGATAAAGAATGGTAAGATACATGTCGATTTCCTGGCAGTAGGCTTCTACTGATTCATTGCAACACGAACTATAATGGCTCATTAATGGTCTTTTGCATAATCAACACTTTTGTTCACCTTCTTACATTGCTGGTGTTTCTATCTGTTTGCACGAATGGCTCAAGGCCTGCTTTAATACGAGCAAAATATCCATTTTATAGAGCATTTTGTTGTTGTTTGTTATTGCTTCTAGGTGCTGAGCATGATGAGCATTTCCTTTAAATTCTCCATAATTCCCTAAGTTTATTGTTAGTCTGCCATGAGCGGCATGACAAGATCAATGCTGTCTTTATTACCTAAAGAAATGTACACCAGTATCTTCGCAGCTGAGCGTCTTTTAGTGTCTGTTGAGATATCAAGTCCATTACAGCACTCTTGAATGCAAATCCTTCTATCATTATCCGTCAAGTTTCTCCAGGCTAAAAAAAAAGGGAAAGTTGTCAATGTTTATGGTTGTATATATATATTTACTAAATTGTTGTCAAATTACATGAATAAGTATTGTCGTATTCATTCTCATAGAAATGAAGTTCACTTTTTACTTCTGAATACGCAATGAACTCGTTAATTTCACTGATTAAGCCTTCAGCTTCGTTATAGTTATAGTCTATGTGCGTCTGTTTCTATGACGGAGAGGTGTTAATGATAGTGTGTGGTTTATTCCATAAGACAAGGTTATTTACGGTTGTTGGCTTGTTCTTGAAGAGGTTTTTGATCTCTTCCGGATCAAGTGGTTTAGGTTCTTCGAGCATTGTATATTCCCCCTTTTTTTTGGTGTTATTTACTATGATATGAAAGCAGCAAAAAAAACAAACTTCGCCTTTTTTTGATTGATAATAGTGCACGTGACCAGAACGAATACAGTGCTGACGGCGCCAAATTGCGGTTTGTGTGGACCAAATTGCGGTTTTTATAATACAAATATACACAAAAACCGTAAACTGAAAAACGAGAAACCGCCAAGTGGTACCGTAAGCACTGTATTTGAAAAACCAAGACACACACACACACACACACACACACACACACATACACACATACAAAAGCAAGCATGGTTAAAACAGGAGAGAAAGGATAGTTTCCCTTTGTCATCTCCTCTTTTTTTTTAATATATATATATATTTATAAATGTAAATGTGATTCATATCACTTTTGAAATGATGTTTATTTACTCGCCAAAAAGTCTTCTGACACGCTTAAGGACACTATCTTTCTCGGGATCTAAACAGCACAAAATGTTACAAGCAAATAACGACAATAGCAGCACTAAATAACTTACCATAAGGATGATCCTTGGAAGGTATTTCGAGAACTGCGGGGAAAGCTTGACTGTGACCATCGACTAGCTCTCGAATATCTTCTGCAATCTAGAGCAATAAAAATAAGTAAAGTACGCGTTTTCTGCTACTCTGTATACACTTCTTACATGTTGATTAATCAAGATGATGGCAATGTCTTTACGCTTTGTATATTCTGTAAAGGCCTCCTCAATAGTAGCCAAAGGTGTTTCTATTGTTATTGGGTTATGAATAAATAGTAAAACACATAGATATAAAAGGTGACTTACTGGCATCTACAACCAAAAAGTTTCTCTTTTGTTGCTGGTTTACATTGCCAATACCAGCTAATAAGAGACCAGTAACGGAATCCTATAAATTGTGTTAAATCTAGACTTGTTTCTGTTTTTGTTTTTTTTCCAGTGTGTTGCTATGTTACAATCAGCTTGCTACAATACCTCATCACCAATAACTGCAATAAAGTTTCTATCTTTATGAACGGCTGCTCCTCCTGACATATTTTTTATAATAAAACGCAAAAGAAAGAGTGTCTGTTTATAAGGGGCAAACTTGGTACGTTTCCAAAATATAAGACGATACTGCGGAGACTAAAACTACTTCGAAACGTCACATTTGTCGTTTTAACTCTGATTTATTTTTTTATTTGGTTTTTTTCCCTTTCCTCTTCCTTTTCAAAAATGAGCAATCAACAACAGGAAAGTGACGAATGGTACGATGACGTTTACTTTGATTCAGAGCTAGATTCTGACGAGGAAATGGAGGATGCCGGCGCAGGTCTTGGTCTTCCGGGAAAACCAAAAAACAAAGGTAATAAGTAGTAGTAAAAGTCATATGCGTGACATGAAACAAACCGATTTGTGCACACAATGTAGCTCCCGATGCCTATAAAAAAAAGCAAAAGAAGATATTGAATAACGATGAACTGTTATATGATCCAGAAGAGGATGATAAGGATGAGGAATGGGTAAACAATGAGATTGAAAGTAAGGGATTTGGCTTGTATGATGTGACGTATATTAAACAGATTATCATTAGAGGATGGGTCTGGCGTAGATGGTCCATTGGACGCCAAGACAGACGCAATATTGACTTGCCCCATGTGCTTCACCACACTTTGTTATAGTTGTCAGAGGTAAGGGATAGTGATATTACTAATAATTGGATATAAACTCGTTCTGCTTAGACACGTCAAGTATGCCGATCAATTCAGAGCCATGTTTGTTCGAAACTGTCAAGTGATAAAGACTGAAAAGTACAGACCAAAAGGATCAGATGAAGCTTATTTTAAAGTGAATTGTAAGACGTGCAGTGTTCACGTTGCTATGTTGGACGATGAGGAAGTTTATCATTTTTTTAATGTCATCGCCACTGGAAGATAAAAAAAAGCTCTTTTACATGTATAATATATATAATATACCCCCATTTGATCTACAAAAACTGTATTTATACATTCCCTCTTTATCCTAAAAAAATCATCAACTCGTACTACAAATAGCTTTGGATGAATCCAATAAACACCTTTTGACCTAGCAATATAATGCTGCTATAAATGGACTGATCGTTACTATGACAAATCCACAGTAGCAGAACCACCGAAACTGATGAAATCTACTAGTTCAATGTTTAAATAGTTTGAACGTCAAGTTCAAAGAAAGTTGATAGACAGTTATTCACTGTCTTCTAAGAAAGCATTTTCTTTGTTTTAACATGATGCCCAAGGTTGCAAGTATAGATTGGATACCAATCAAGAGGTAGATAAGCTACTATAGACTTGAATTAATCAGTGATTACCAACATGGAACCTTATGTTTAAAATCCAATACTTTTTATCTAAATTTTTTCTTGAGACATCATGGCCATTCATTAATCCCAGCCTGACTGGTTTCACAGCCATCATAGTTCTTGGGAATACAACGTTCGATAGATACTATGATAAGTAGATTCTGGTATTTCCAGTATTCGTAGAATATCATATTACAAGTGCCTGGAACAACACTTGGAGCTTTCCAGAAAAGGAGTAAGGTAAAGAGGGATTAATGAATAAAGTACACCTTCATAGCTCCTTAATTTTTAATAAAAACAACAGAGTGCTTTTTCTATATTTCCGATAATATCTATTATAATCAAAACGCAATAAATATGGATGTAATCAAGTACAAAACATTCATATCCTTTTATTAGACATGTTTTCATATCGTGATTGTATTGATACCCTTCTTTCTAAATGAAATAAAAATGTCTACAATGTATAAATGATCAAGTACAAGCTGTGATTGAGTCGAAGCCATGATGTAAGAGTTAGTGCACTAAATCAGGTACCATTCCAATGACAATCGCCTATTTTTCTTCAAAAAGCCTAGTTTTTTTTTCACCATTCTTCTCTGTACGCCTTTTACGGATAAAGTCTTTATCCCTTGAACGAAGAGACAACTCAAAAATCGACTGCGGCATACATATAAAGATCCGAAATGTTATGTATTATTTATTGAAAAAGATATTAAGCGGTAAAAAAAAAGTGAGAGGAAATGCAAATAAGAATGAATTAGAGGGGGAATAAACTAGAGAGACCAAATAAGCAGAAATTAAAAACGGGCAAGATCCTGCTGACCTTCCCAATCAAATAGATCATCCAGTTGGAAATCTTGGTTGACTATTGTGTTTGGAGAATGGACAGATTCATCGTCTGAGGAGAAGCAAGGCGATAGAGTGGGACATGAGTTGTTGGGAGTCAATTCTGTTGTTCGTGACATAGTAGTATTCTGATCTTGGTTAACAACCTCCGCTGCAGGGAA
>VCJC01001133.1:17939-28140 GCA_024140195.1 Backusella luteola | reverse complement strand
TTGTAAACATTTAAATTACGTTGTAAACGTTTAAATAAACTCTTATGAACTGTTTTATGCTTAATTTCTTGGTGATAAACATAAATTATTTATAAATTTGAGTATAATAAATGTATCATTGATTAGTTATTTATTTTCAAGTCTCCTCAGAATATGTTCTTTGAATTCTCATTTTGATTCTGATTGGAGTAAAAAAGGGTTTCCATGAAAGGTTTCTTTTCAAATAAAATATTTGGTCTTGGTTTTATAATTTAAAAATAATTTGATATTTATTTCAATGATTTGAAAAGCACCTTTATAGATCCATATTCAATATGGTATCAGGTAAAAAGGGCGTCGTAGTTAATAAAATTTAACATGCCCCGACGTATTTCCAGGAATCCCACTCTCCAGCAGTTGGGCTAGGTGTTTGATTTTGGGTCCAGTAATTAGCAACGTATAAACCTCCGTTATACACCACTTTAGCACCACCATTATAAGCGGTTGAGGAACTGTAGGTAGCGACGCCAGAGCATCCAGCTCCAGATGTAGCAGTTGAGGTGGCAGTAGTAGTGGTTTTAGTAGCAGTAGTAGTGGTTTTAGTGGTAGTCTTAGTGGTTGAAACTGAGCTAGAGGTAGTGGTAGAAGTAGGAGAAGAAGTTGTAGTGGTGGTAGGTCCATTACCATTAATCATAGGCTTCATAGCAGCAAGGAGTTCACCGTTATCCTGTTCAACACTCCAGCAGAAGAGACCAGCAAGACCATTATCAATAGCCCATTGGGTCTTTACACCAATAGATACAGGATCATCATAAGACATGTACTGCTTATTGGTAGGATTGTAAAGCCATGGGGTTTGCGTAATATTATCGAAATGACGGATCCAAGGAGAAGCTGCTGTGGTTGGTGTGGTTAACACTCCCTGTGAGCGTAAGTTTGTCCATTTCCATTCGCCAGATGCTTGTTCTGAATCTGCTGCACAGTAGGGATCGGTCCAAGGTCCATCGTCAGAATCTCCCAAAGGTGGATTAGGAGATACAGCAGAGCTATATTGGGTAGTAGGGTCAGATGAGACAGTAAGTGTTTGAACTCTACCATAGAATGGGACACCGCCAACCAGCTTATTATAAGGGACACCTGCCGAGTTCCAGAATTGGATACCCTCAACGAATCCTTTATCGTAGCCTTTACCAGGCTCAGCCTTAAATGGAGCATTAGGACCACTAATATCATTCCATGGACCGTTGATGTCAAATGCCATAACGTTAAATCGATCTACATAAGGAACAAATGCAGACACATCGTCGACATCGTTATCTAATTTTTATAGAGTTATTTTTATCACATTAGTAAATGAAATAAGAAGATTGCTATTAAATACTACCTCCGCCCCAAGGGGTGATATGAACAGCCATTGTAATTTCCTTATAATCTGAAGGGAAATTGGTATCCAAAGAAGAACGGAGTTCCTTCAACAATTGGAGATAGTTAGTGATGTCGCTTGCGGAATGTTTATTACATCCGGCACCAGCAGCAGTAGGGTATTCCCAATCAAGATCAACGCCAGAAGTTCCGTATTTCTTGATAAAGTCAACATTCCATTGAATAAACTCGGCGCGGGCGCTTGCACTGGCTACCATGGGGCTAATTTTTTAAAGTTATTAATAGGCTAAAGTGATATTCTGCCAACTTACCTAAACTTGGTACCTCCACTCCAACCTCCAACACTCACAGCCACTTTTGCTCCTGCAGCATTGGCAGCTTTCATTAACGATTGGAAATTATATTCAACATCCGCTATATAATTATTTTTAAAGAAAGTTAGTAACCTTGCCAGAACTTATTCAAGATTTCATTACCATCAAATATTCCGTTATCCGCCCAAATTGGGGTGTTTCCAGATACTTGGAGAGCGAAAGCTATTTTTTTTTGTTAAATGCTACTACTCATTCCTTATCAGATCGCTTTTTACGAATTTGCTCCTACCATACAAAATGTGCGTGTAAACCGAGAAATCAATTTTACTTGGTAAATAGTCCTCATATAGCCAGTTTGGAAAGTATCTATATATAGTACACTTTGTTAGTAAATAAAAGATATGGTATGTGGATTGATAAACTTACCCAACAATAACCTTGTTACTGGATGCAGAAGCACGGGATTCAAGACTGATTGGAGAGGCTAAAACCGTCTCAATAAGAAATAGTGCTGCTCCAGCTGCACCAGTCAGTAGAGTTGAAAATCTCATTAGAAAAGAAGGTAATTCGTATAACTTATTATGATAAGTGATTCGAAAAGTATAAATCAAAAATAATACTTTTATTCGAGGTATTTATATCTTGAAAGGTGGTAGCGTTACTACTTCTCCTGGATATTGTCTTATTGTGTACTCATTGCAGTGTACCACGGAATGAATTTTGTAAAAATACTGGTAATCAATATGGAAATCTGCTTTATAGTATGAATAACTGAGTGTCACTAATGATTATATAATTCATTATGAGCGAAATAGTAAGAGTAATAGAGTCCAATCTCAAGATACACTGACATGCTCATGGCTACGTCTAATCTATATGCCGATTCTGAATATTAAAGGTCTTACGATCGATCAGGTGACAAATGTTAATCTATAATTATTAGATAAGACATATTTGTACATTATATTATAGTAAGGTTATGCATGCCTATAATTTATCTTAAGGAGGTCCTATTCGTTATCTGAATACATAATGACTTAGGTAAACCATAAATATGTAACACACGTTATGCGCTGATGTCAGCTAAATTCACTAGCCTAAACATTGGGATCATCATGAATGCTACTTTTATAGCACAAATATACTATAAAGGATAATATGTAACATTTATTTTTACTAAATTGGACGAACTTATTACTTATTCCTGGGATCTGATTAATTCTTTTTGTTTGATCGATTACATTGTGAATTATGGTTTTGTAATCCAAATATTTCTTTTGTCAACCTATTTACTCTATACAAGGTAAATAATACTTCGTATTTCATTGCGATATCTATTTCTGTATGCATTATGTAAAACTGCATAACGTCAAGGAATTATGTAAGTGGAGCTTACATTACTTTTGTCTCTCAGGCAAAAGGCGGGGAGAAGTAAAGTGGAGGTTATACAAAGTGGACTTAAGCATAACACATTCTTACTTATAAAACATATTAATACAAAACTGTATAACTTTTAAGGATAATAAATTTGCATTATGATCGAAAATCTTGGTGTACAACGCTTATTCCCTCGGCTTGTCTAATTTAGTTTAGTTTTTTTACCTTCTTAAGGGGGCTCCACTCATCCAATCTCATTCATTTTGAACATCATGCATTAACTATACTTTTCGTGTTTTTGCCTTTTTATCAGTTTTTTCTATTTTTTTTTCTTTCAGTGACCGTCATATTCGATTCCAGAGTTATATATTTTAATTAATATATATCATAAAGTTTTAAGAAACCATAGTAATAGTTGAACAAAGCACCCGGACACCGAAGAACCGTTTCACAGAATGAAGAATTAATTTTAACTTTGAGTAAGCAAGAACAAGTTAATAATTTTATTACTATTTTCTTTGGGTTCGACATTATCAACAAGCTCATAAAATAGAATAGTATTTATTTTATTTTATTTAATGACAATGGTTTAAGAATAGGAATAGTGATATATAAACATATAAAAATACCTAGCAGGTATTAACTAAGCTCCAGGGACCGTATTGGTCTTGAGTAGGTGCTTGGTTAAAGTTCCACCAGTTTGCTTTATAAAGACTGTTGTTATAAACAACTTGGTTACCTCCAACATAAACTATCGTATTAGAATAAGCAGGGACACCAGAACATGGTGAAGTGCTTGGAGGTGTACTTGGAGATGTTACAGTAGAAGCAGGTGTTGCCGAGGTGGTTGATACTGTTGATGATACCTGGCTTGCAGATATTGAAGTGATCGAAGTCGTTGTCGATGATGTAATTGAACTTGATGATGTAATGGAAGGTGTAGTAGAAGTTCCAGGATTTCCACCGCCACCATTATAATTTAGCATTGGCTGCATCACATCAAGTAACTCTCCATTATCTTCATCAACACTCCAGCAGAAGAGACCGGCAAGCCCTTTACTGATTGCCCATTTCGTTTTTACACCAATTGATATAGGATCATCGTAAGATATAAATTCTTTAGTAGTGGGGTTATAAAGCCATGGTGTTTGAGTCACACTGTCAAAACTACGGATCCATGGAGATGCTGCTGTTGTGGGAGATGTCAAAACCCCTTGGGATCTTAGATTTTTATATCTCCATACCCCTGATGCTTGTGTAGAGTCTGAAGAGCAATACGAATCTTGCCAAGGAGCATCATATGAATCACCAAGAGGTGCATTTGGAGAAACTGCCGGGTTATATTGTGTTGTGGGTATTGACGATACTGTGAGTGTCTGAGATCTACCATAGAATGGAATGCCTGTCGCGATTTTGTTATATGGTACTCCTGCTGAATGCCACATTTCTACAGCGCCAACAAAACCCACAGAATATCCAAGGCCAGGTTCTGTATTGAATGGTGCATTTGGGCCTAGTTGTAAAAAATGCTAAATTTATAAATTACTTGTTGTAGTCGATTTGAAATATATACCACTAGTAGAATTCCAAGCACCATTTATGTCAAATGTCATAATGTGAAAGCGATCAACAAATGAAACGAAAGCAGATACATCTGTAGATTGAATATCTATTTTTTGTAATTAGTAAAGAAATAAAATGAACATAAGTTTCCCATTTGAAAGTTAGATCATTATAAAATGTACCTGGTCCCCAAGGAGTAACATGCACAGCCAGAGTTATTTCTTTATGTTTATTTGGGAAAGCCTTATCAAGTGCACTGCGTAACTCACCAACTAGACTTAGTAAGTTATTGACATCATTGCTTGAGCGAGTGTTACAACCGGCACCAGTAGATCCAGGATACTCCCAGTCTATGTCAACGCCCGCAGTTCCGTATTTGATGATGAAATCAATATTCCATTGAATAAAATTGGCTCTAGAGGATGCGCTGGAGGCCATGGTACTGAAAGAAACTCCTCCACTCCATCCTCCAACACTCACGGTAACCTTTGTTCCCGCAGCAGTAGCTAGTTTCATCAGGTTAGGAAAACCATATTGAACATAATCTATTTATTTCAAACAAAATGTGTTAGTTTGTGGTGTGCATCAAATAGTATTGCTTACCATCTAACACTCCACTATCAGCCCAAGTAGGAGTATCTCCAGAAACCTGCAGCGCAAAAGCTATATATACACATATAAAGGACGTCAGTTGCAAGTTGATGTAAAATAAAAATAAAATAAAAGAGGGTTTTACCATAGTATATATGGGTGTACTTTTGAAAATTAATTTGACTTGGAGGGTAGTTTCCATATAGCCAATTTGGAAAATATCTAGTCATTTATAGAGATTCAAATCAGTGAAGTTATTCATAATAATATTCTTTTTTAAGTAAGTACCCAATTATGACACCATTGGAAGAGTCTCTAGGAGCCAGATTAATTGGACTTGCAACTAGAATATTCAAAAACATGAATATTTCTAGAATAATACTGATTATTGTAGGGTTTGCTTTCATCTTCTTTAAAAAAATTACTGATGATGTTTAACTTAGCAAAAAATATTTGACTTTTATACTGTTGGAAAAATATAAACAAATCAGCCGTTGAGTATTTATATGAAGAGGATTTATTGTATAATTTGAAATCAATTAATCCATTTAAGAAACTCACATTATATCATCGTCTACTTGCTCTTATTAGCAGAGAAAGGTTATTCACAAGGGTGCTATAAAAACAATAACCATCAGCATTCAATGTTATTTTGTTTTGATCGTATGATTCTGTAAATATAAACATTTAAATAAAGGGTCAATGAACCTGAAAAAATGAAAATCACAAAATCATAAACAAAAAAAAACACATGAGTCCTTTTTTTTTGCTACAAAGAAGTAAAACGTTTAGCTTTTATGCCAAAATCAATATGATAGAATTTTCAATTAAAAAAATAAAATAGTACAAGCGTATCTCGTACTGTCAGGAAAGACTACAATCAAATAATTGCTATTATAAATACATGTTTCTAGTTCGTACTGATTCCAACAATGCTATGGATTTCTGATTTGATTGTTTATTATCTGCGTACTCTTTTTCTTTAACAATTACCTAAGAACTTCAAGGTCACTTGAAGCTGATTTCGTAATGTCTATGTGTACTAATGATCCCGGGTAAATTTATGCTGTCTTCAAAACCGGTATGATTTGATTATATAAATAACGTATATAATGTTTCAATAGAGAAACTAATAGCTACTAGGTAAGTATAATTTAATTTGAAATTAAGCACCACTAATAATAACGGCAATAGTAATAAGGATAAAGTAGAATCGTATGAGTATGCTGAAAAAATTGCTCACGCGTGTTATGCTTTTCAATGTTTTGTTTTAGTTAGCGATTGAGGGTCCCATATATAGGGTTTGATAATCGAGGGTCAATTAAAAATGGTAAATGCAATTAGAGATATTTACTAACCAATTTATAAGGTAGTTTAGTATGCTGATAAATGGTGTGTAATGTGATTTCAATACTCAACGAGTTAAGAAAACTCAGTATTAATTTTCTTTTTCTACAAATTATTTATTTTATGATTCAAAAAATGGAACAGTTGATGCATGTTATTGATTTATTTGGTTTGCAAAGACAGTGGGAAAAGCACTCCTCAGAATTAACTATTAGCAGTAATTTAAAACGCATAACCTGTTATTATCATAAAGAGATCTCTTTATATTTCAAGTAGTGTGAGAATCTATAACTAGTAATATTAAAAGTGAAATAAAAAACGTAACGTTTTTGGTTTCACAACATGTATTTGTCCATGGAAAGAAATAGCTACGGTTCCGCGGATTTTTGTACCTCATCAGTTATTGATCAATCTTATCTAAACAAACATTGTGCTTATCATTACATAATTTATTTTAATATATACCTGCTCCCTTAAGGGTTTTTTTTGTATAACGTAAACGTATGTCATGTGTCATTTTTATTTCTGTAGTATACTTACTGAAGTGTAAAGACAGTTGTATTTATTTATTATTTAGAAATTAATGGAAATGACCATGGTTTTATTTTCCTCATACTACCATTCATGAAGAGTCTAGTAATACCGCTATCGAAATAAATATATAAGTTACATAGAAGATGATACATTTCATAATTTCTAATTTGTAAATTTCACATAAAACAAACAAACAAACAACCTCAATTGTATAATATTGTGCGTTAGTTCACTACTCCCAGCCTTGAGCTTTCAAATTTTTAATAAGGTATATGCATATTTTTAATATTGAGTTTGTGCTGGTCCCCAGTTGTTTAGAGATTAATAGATATTCTTTTCAACAGATCCAAGATAAATGTTAACAAAAAAGCCGTCGTTTAATTTAGTAAAAAAATATATCATCGTCAGCAGGTGATATAAAAAAATCACAAACACGGATGACAAAGTAAATACATAATCGGGAGTTGCCGATTAACAAATGGTAGTACTGTATAGAATATATATATAGACATATATTAAAGCACATCAAACATTATAGAAATGCAGTGTTGATACAAGTAATTTCTAAAGCCAATACATTTAGTTTTTTTAGATTGTGGAGGAAAAAAATGAAATCGGGCCAGGATTCAACATCATAGCACTGTTTACATTTCTATGAGTTTATCAAATATAAAGAAATATATTTTATTTAATTATTATGAATGTTTCGTCATCACTGTTTTGTAAATTATGCTTGCTTAAATGTTTGGGATATTGTAAATATGATCAGTAAAAGTCATGACACCTCGGTGCAAAGGCTTCAAATGAAAAGCCTATATCTTTCAGAATATTAGTAATTGGTAAACGTGGCTGTTAAATTTTAAGAAAATATTCATGAATCTCTTCTAGCGATTTTCCAGAAGTCTACATAATAGAGAGTCAATTTACAAATAAAGCAATAAATAGTTACTCTCTTACCTCAGGCATTAATCGGATTAAAAAACCCCAAAGCACTAATGAAACACCTGCATAGAACCAAAAAGTACCTGCTGTAGTCATTGCATCTGTCATAGATAAAAACGAAATAGATACAATGAGGTTACAAATCCAATTAACAGCGGTAGCCACGCCATTAGCTTTGCCTCGGATAGACATGGGGAACATTTCAGATTGTGCTAACCATGGGATATATCCCAATCCTAGCGCATAACTTGCAACATAAACAACTAGGAATGTGAGAAGTAAACCTGTAATAACACTGTCATTTGACTGACTAGGACATCCAGTAGTACTTGAAAAGATATCGTTTTCATTTCCTAACGTAGCAATACACATATTATTCGAAATAGACCAACCACACCTATCGTCTAGAACACAGCGCGCACAATTACTAGAATAAGGTCCACATGTTGATTGATATGTAACGAAACCTTGCTGTGCAGCGAATGTTGCACCTAGAGCAATTAACCCACCAATCATAGAGATCATTGTATACAACAGCATCTTTCTACGTCCAACATGATCGATAACAAAAACAGCTACGATAGTGAATACCATGTTTGTTGCTGAAACGATAATAGCAACACTTGTGGACCCTTCATTACTTTTGAAGCCAGCCATTTGAAGAATTGTTGCAGCATAATACATTGCTGCATTGAATCCGGATAATTGTTGTGCTGCTTGTAGAATACACGCTATATTTTTTATGAGTACAAAAGACAATAATAAGTTGTTTCTAAATGTTAAACATTACCAATCACTAAAGGCATAAAGTTATCTCTGTGTAGAAAGTCACGGAAGGCTCCTGAACGGCAGGTGTAAATGTCATCAGAAATTAACTTGACTTCTCTGTCTATGAACAAATCAGTCACTGAATCTCCGTAAACTTTTCTAATAGCTCGTTTAGCTTGATCAATTTTTCCAATAGCCACTAGGCGTCTTGGGGATTCAGGTAAAAAAGGCATGATGACAAGTTGAAACAAAGCGGGGATGCCTGCTATACCGAACATATAGCGCCATCCTTGATCTACTCTAGCAAATGCTATGTTCATGACATAGGCCATAACCTGTCCAAATGTAATCACCAAAGTGTTTAATGTAGTCAATCTACCACGAATATGCTTGGGTGCCAGTTCACCTAACACAGTCCTTTACTATATCATGTAAACTAATTGATGTAAAGGTAACTTACTGATGTAGACTGGAACAATCATGGATGCAATACCAACTGCCAGTCCGACTACTATTCTTCCAAAAAGTAACACACCATAGGTTTTCGTCAATGATAAAATAAGCGCACCTACAATAAAAATGATAGATGATACTATCACCAAGATCTGAAGATTTTTTAATTAAAGGAGCGCAAGGGTTTGTGTAACAAAAATACGATTTACTTTTCTACCAAATCTGTCCGTAAGCTAGTTAAAAAGAAGGCGGTAAATATATAGATTCTGTTAGATTGGGCTCGGTGATAATACTACTCACAAGACCAGAAAAAAAGCCACCAAAAATAGCACCAAAGGTAGTTCCTCCTACAACCAATTCTTGTTGAACATTGGACATTTGAAATTCTTCATGTAAAAGTGTCAAGGCACCGGATATAACTGTCAAAATAAGTGAGCATGACAAAATTCTTTTTTTCTTTTTTTTTTTTTAAAAATATTCTCTACGACTGCTTACCGCCGGTGTCATAGCCAAACAGAAAACCACCAACACAAACACATATAACCAAAACATAGACAAAAGGTGACGCTCTTCCTGTAAACTCGGATTCATCTGATGTTTCTTCGTGTGCGTCTAGTACCTCGCTTGAATTACAAGGTTTTTCCTTCCCATCATCCATCATTTTAATCTATACAACTGATTCTCACTTCTAAGGTATCTTGTTATTGTTGTATCTTTTTTTACTTAATTTAATATAAAATCAACTAAAAAAAGTTAAAAAAAAGAAAGGAGAAACAGAGAGAAAACAATTATCATAACTCATCAGTTTTAAATGGAACATATTCGGAGCCTATAAAAATCAAAAAAAAGGAAAAAAAAAAGAAAAGGTGACAATGAAAGGGATTGATGTCTACCCTTAGCCAAGATCACGCTTCACAATGTGTTCTATTTAAAACAAATTTATGCTACTT
>VCJC01001133.1:0-17323 GCA_024140195.1 Backusella luteola | reverse complement strand
TTTTTTTTTTTTTTTTTTTTTTGTCTGACATTCTATCACTTCACTCACTGGAGGAATCCTCTTCAGCTATTGTACAGTTTGCAAACCATGTCGACATTCAATACTCTTGAGCGAGAACTTATGTTCCGCAACCCTTCGAGCGAGAAGTTTGGTACACCTTCTCTCCAAGAAGTTGTTGCACCTCACTTGGACGCTTTCAACAGTCTTACCGAGTTTGGAGAAAAGCAAGGTCTTTTACATCACGCAATCAAAGATATTGGCTCGTTTTCAGTATTCGACAACGCTGAGAATAACTTACACCGTGATAGCTCTGGTGCAAGTCTTGGAAATAAGCTTACTTATTGGATTGAGGACGCCAAGATCATGCGGCCCATGGTCAGCGATCGTGATACCTTCAGTCTTTCTCGACGTACCTACCCATCTGAATGCCGTGAACGTCTTACTACCTACCGTGGTAGATTCCAAGCCAGACTTTGTTGGAGAGTCAATGACGGTCCCGTACAGTCCGATGTCCGTGATCTCGGTCTAGTCCCTATTATGATTCGCTCCAACCTCTGTAACCTCCATGGAATGTATCCAAAGGATCTTGTGAGAGAGCATGAAGAATCCGAGGAAATGGGTGGTTATTTTATTGTAAATGGTATCGAGAAGCTTATTCGTCTTTTGATTGTGCCTCGTCGTAACCATGTCACTGCTATTATCCGTAACTCGTTCCAGAAGCGTGGTCCAACTTACTCTACTTTTGGTTGTGCTATCCGTTGTGCCCGTCCCGATCAAACTACATTGACCAACACTATTCACTATCTTAATGATGGTAACGTCATGTTCCGTTTTGCATGGCGCAAGCAGGAATATCTTTTACCTGCCATGTTGGTGTTCAAGGCTTTGCTTGACTGTTCTGACAAGGAAATTTTCGATGCACTTTGTCAAGGCGACGTTAAAAACACTTTTTTGACTGACCGTATTGAATTGCTTTTGCGTTCATTTAAGATCTACAATTTAGCTACTCGTGATCAGTGCTTGTCTTATATCGGTGAAAAGTTTCGAGTAACAATGGGTTTGGATGATGATTTAACTGATAGAGAGATTGGTCTTGCTCTTCTCAAGAAGCTTATATTTGTTCATTTGGATGATGATCGTGATAAATTCAGCTTGTTGGTATTTATGATTCGTAAGCTTTACGCACTTGTGTCTGGTGAATGCTGTGCAGATAATCCTGATGCTCCTCAGCATCAAGAAGTTCTTTTGGGTGGTCACTTGTACAATATGATTATCAAGGAAAAGATCTATGATTGGTTAGTTGCCATCAAGCAACAGGTTCGCAATGATCTTCGTCTTTCACCTGGAAAGGTCGATTTCTTCAACAACACTTATTTCCAAGGTGCTTATCGCAGAATTAACAGTGATGTGGGTGTGAAGCTCTCGTATTTCTTGGCTACTGGTAATTTGGTCAGTAAGACTGGTCTTGATCTTCAGCAGTTCTCTGGTTTCACCATTGTAGCCGAAAAGCTCAATTTCTTCCGTTATCTTGCCCATTTCCGCTGTATCCATCGTGGTGCTTTCTTTGCTGAATTGAAGACTACATCTGTTAGAAAGTTGCTTCCTGAAGCCTGGGGCTTCCTTTGTCCTGTACATACTCCCGATGGTTCTCCTTGTGGTTTGTTGAACCATTTAGCTCACAAATGTAAGGTTATCAATGAACCTTTGGATGTATCAAACTTGCCCCGTCTTTTATCTTCTCTTGGTGTTTCGCTCTCATTCCTCCACACTATTAATAGACCTGGTGATGCTGTTGTTATGTTGGATGGTAAGATTGTTGGATGGTGTACACCAAAGGCTGCCGAGAAGGTTGCCCAGAGTTTGAAGATCTGGAGAGTTAATAGACAAAACAACATTCCTTTCGATTTGGAAATTGCCCTCGTTCCCAAATCATATGGTGGTGAATATCCTGGTCTCTACCTTTTCTCTAGCCCTGCTCGTATGATGCGTCCTGTCAAGTTTTTGGGTAACGGAAAGACGGATATGATTGGTACCTTTGAACAGGTTTATATGGATATTGCTTGTATGGATGATGAAGTTGTTCCAGGTGTAACTACTCACCAAGAATTTACCCCTACCAACATTTTATCTATTATTGCCAACCAAACTCCATTCTCTGATTTCAACCAGTCTCCTCGTAACATGTACCAGTGTCAGATGGGTAAACAAACTATGGGTACACCTTCTACTGCTTTGAACCATCGTACTGATAACAAAATGTATCGTATTCAAAACGGTCAAACACCTGTCGTTCGTACTTCGCTCTACAATCATTATGGTTTGGATGGCTGGCCTCAGGGTAACAATGCTATCGTCGCTGTCATCTCTTACACTGGTTACGATATGGAAGATGCTATGATTCTTAACAAGTCTGCTCATGAACGTGGTTTCGGTTATGGTACTGTTTACAAGTCTGAAATTATCGATCTTAACACATACCGTATCCGTGGTGAACCCATCACCTATCGCTTTGGTTTGGATCCTGTAAAGGGTAAGAAGTATAGTGGCAAAATAGGTGCTGATGGTCTCCCTCATATTGGTGCTCACTTGGTTGCTGATGATCCCATGTGTTCTTACATTGACGAATCCACTGGTAAGAATGTTATCAAAAAGTACAAAGGTCCTGAAGATGCCTATGTGGATGAGGTTCGTATTTTGGGCGACGATTCTGGCACTGGTGAGCTCCAAAAGGTACATATCAAGCTCCGTATCACCCGTTCACCTGTTATTGGTGATAAGTTCTCCTCTCGTCACGGTCAAAAGGGTGTGTGCTCTCAAAAGTATCCAATGATTGATATGCCTTTCACAGAATCCGGTATGCAGCCTGATGTTATCATTAACCCTCATGCTTTCCCTTCACGTATGACTATCGGTATGTTTGTAGAGAGTATTGCTGGTAAAGCAGGTGCTCTTCATGGTATTGCTCAAGACAGTACACCTTTCAAATTCAATGAACAAAACACTGCAGCAGACTATTTCGGTGAACAATTGATTAAGGCAGGTTACAATTACCATGGTAACGAACCTATGTATTCTGGTATTACTGGTGAAGAGATGAAGATGGATATATATATTGGTGTAAGTAATGAGGCTTATATGTAGAATGAGAAAAAAACATGAGATCTCATATTATTTTTTATTATTAGGTTGTTTATTATCAACGTCTTAGACACATGGTTAACGATAAGTTCCAGGTCCGTACCACAGGTCCTGTACACAACCTTACCATGCAGCCAGTTAAGGGTCGTAAGAGAGCTGGTGGTATTCGTTTCGGTGAGATGGAACGTGATTCACTGCTTGCTCACGGTACCAGTTTCTTGCTCCAAGATCGTCTAATGAATTGTTCCGATTACTCACAAGCCTACGTGTGTCGTGGTTGTGGTTCTTTGGCTTCACCTATTTGTACAAAGATCGTTTCTACTTTGGGCAACCGTCGTAGCTACGAATGTAGAACTTGTGGTAACTCTAAGGGTATTGATTTGATTGCTATTCCTTATGTATTTAGATATCTTACCACTGAATTAATGAGCATGGGCATCAAGTTGAACTTGGGTATTAAGCCTTAAAAATGAATGAACTTGTTTTATTTTTTCTTTTCCTTTTTTTTTAAAATCAGTCATAAATCTTTTATCTTTAATTATATTTTTTTTCACTTCCCTCACTTTCCCCTTTTTTGTTGTACAATAAATGCATAATCTTTTTAAACTAAAACTCTTTTTTTTTCTGGTTGGGATTTGAAAGGTTTTTATTATTATTTAAAAACTAGACTTGTTTATATGGATACGGCCGGAGGTTTTAAAAATGAAAGTATATTTATATCAACTTGTTTGGTCTTTCAATGACTCGAATTTTATATGGAATTGGTGGAGCTGCAGTACCAGAGTTAACGGGCTTGCTAATATCTGGATATAATGGCTTATTGTTCTTATCCATGATAGGCTCAACATTACATTTAGAGAAGATATGAGCAAATCCGTTGAATAATTCCACCTCAGCCTATAATACATAAGAGGTCAGGGACCTACACTTTGAAAGCTTTTGTATTTACTCACCAAGTAGGTGCCGGGGCACAAACGTCTACCCCACCCAAAAAGGAATTGGTCTCGTTCCTGATAATTTGAGTTTGCAGCACCAGCTATTGTTTTTGTCATATGTATAAATCTATCCGGAATAAACAATTCTGGATTTTTGTAGAACTTGGAGTGCTGATGGATATGATCTACGCTACTCACAATGACTGAGTTCTTTGGAATGACATAGGGTCCCATGGTAACTAAAAACATATAATTATTCATTAGTAACATACGATTATGATTTAGCAAAAAAAAAATTATACTAAAATGGAAAGGCTTTACTATCTGCAGTCGATCTATGTGGAATTCCAAAGGGTCCGGCCGGTTTAAAGCGGATGCACTCTCGAATAGAAGAGTACATAAGAGCAACGTGATCTCTTTCTGAGAATTTAGGAAGACGACCATGGTCACGAATAAATGTATCAAGTTCGTCTTGGATTTTCTTTTGAGCATCAGGATATTGACATAGAATGGCTAGAGACCATGAAAGAATGATTGCTTGTGTTTCTGTACCAGCAGCTAAAAGGTCGCCTATCAATTTGTACATATTACGTTATTATATATAGAAAAGGGAGTGATAATTAAAGCCTTACTCATAATAACAACTTTGTCATCGTCATCAAAGTCAAACTGTTTATCACTCAATGATTTCATTACATTGGGACCATCCTTGACTTGTGCCTCTTTAATCATTTTTTTGATAAGAGGGTCGCGGATATTATCAATATAGCCTTTTAAACTATCTTCAAGCTTCAATAGGCGATAGATAAAGGCAAACTTTGGTATATAATTTGGCAAATCATATTCTATACCAGAACGCTTTACACCTTGATCAGCCAAATTTTCCATATTCAAAAAGTGGGGATCATCGATGCTTTCATATCGTCTTCCTACAGAAACACTACAAATGACATTGAAAGAATAGAGTTGCAAAGATTTTGTGGGATTGACGCTTCCATCTTGCTTTGTGAAGTTCACAAGTCTATCAACCATTTCGCTTGCCTCGTATTCTATCTGATGCATGTATTGCTCTACCATCTTGGGTGCAAGTACAGATAAAACTTTTTATTCTTGTTATTATCAAAATCTACGATATCTATCAATATAATAATACTTACTTGCTCCTCTGGCTTTCTTCCAACCTTCACCTTCAGAAAACACTATTCCTCTAACAGATTACGCGGAGTTGTTTCAATATGGAGGTTTTTTGGCGAAAATAGGGAAAAACAAACTTACTTTCCGCTATAGCTATAATATTTTTGAAAAATGGAGTGTGGTCTTCCAGAAGAAATTGCACCATTTTCAGTAAAAATGAAATGAGCTAGATCTGGCTCTCCAATGAAGTACCAATCTTGGATCCCCATCTTTACTTTAATGATTGGCCCATATTGCTGATGCCACTTTGTAATCTGTGCACCAGGTGACGTTCCAAGTGATAAAAAGTGGCCTATTTTTATAATTGTTATTTTATGTCTTTTCCTTGAAAAAAAAAGAAACTTTTTTTGGTCGACTTACCCACAATTGGGAGGGCAGGCCAGGGAGATGGAATATTGTTTTCACCCCTTTTCTTAGTCTTAGATACTAGCCAATAGGCTAGAACGAGGGCAATTGCAGCAGTAGTAGAAGTAGAAATCAATTTCTTTTGGTCCATTGAATGGTAAAACTAAAAAGAGCGAGAATAATACCAAAAGAAGAGAGAAGAGAGAAAGAGAAGCTTTGGATCGACGTTCAAGAAGCTTTTTTTTAATATATATTCTTTTTCGGCGTGTATGTCCTTGATTGTCTTATAGTAGTGTAACCGCTTTTGTGAAATGTTCAATGGATAAACACAAAATTTTTTTTTGCGTACGAACCAAAAGGTTACATTGGAGCGCAGGAGCGATAACATAGTCAATTTATGTGATGATACCATTTATTTATTATTATTCAAAATACAGATATATGTAATAGCAAAATGTGAAAAAACTGGAGATGTAAATGCATATTTTTTTTTTTACTTTCTTGGTTTTTGAATAAACATATCCTTTACGAATGAACCGTAATCGTAGCCATTTTCATTTTCAGATGCTTGTGGCATAGCCATTTTAAGAGAGGTGATCAATTTTTGAGGCATGTGACACATTGTTAGATCCAGTTCGGTAATAAAAGGCTTATCCTGTGCCATTGTTCTAAAGGACTCTAGCAACTGATCGGGCGTGGTTTTATCTTCAGTAACTTGAACCATGAATCGAATAAATTGCTCAAAAGTAGCAAATTCTGCGTTGTTTGTGATTTCGTAAAAGTTGAGTTCCGCTTTTTCGTCATCGTACAAAATTCCCAAACTGGATAATGCACCACAGAATTCGTACAAATTGAGGGTATTGGTATTATCAGCATCAAAATATCTAAATGTCTGTTCGAATTCTTCGAGTTGGGCTGGTGTGAGGTTGGTCATATTGCGTGCAATCATCTTTTTTTTTTTTTTGCATAAAAATCAGTAAACTTAATAAACAATAATGATTTCATGTATATATGGCATTACCTGATTTTGAATAAAGGCACTTCTTTTTTGTACAGTTTCTTTTAATATATCCAAACTGAACTTGAGATCTTCGAGTGAATAAACTGTATGGTCATTTTCCTCGGTATTTGCTTCGATACACTCAGCATCAAGCTCTTCAATTACTTCCAACGAGTCATGGAGTGGTTCAAAGTACCCAGCTAGAATTTCTACCTGTTCCAATTGTTCATTTAACGGTCCTTCGAGGTTAACTAAGTTTGCAGAGATTGTATCAATGTTTTTCTGGAAATCATTAGCAGCTTGTGCAAATGCAATACGGAGACCTTCTTTAATTCTATTATATATATATTAATTTAAATTCATGTGAGCAATATGCATTTAAAATACTTTACTCTCTGATGGCGCGATTGATTTTTCTATGATATCTAGCCTCGTTTGTCAGATGCTTGTTCCATGCATCGTCCAAATCGTTAGGGGTTAAACCAGGGGGTGGGTAGTATTGGTTTAAGTTGTACGTTTTGGTTTTTGTCTGAATATTATTCAAGAGTGTATTAACATCACGTTTTTCAGCAACCCATTTCCTTTTGATAGTGTTCTTGTAGATATTAAAGTTGTGACTTTTGTTCTTGGCTTCAATGTAGCTGTCAGTAAGTTCTGTATTTTCCCATTCATGCTGGATAAGTTTAACAGTTTCCATCAACTAATAAAAGAATTGCATATAAACAAGCGCGAACAATTTTTTGTTATTATTTAATGTAATTTACATCTTGTACGCGTTCTTCATATTGATGAGTCATATCCCAAACAGATTCGAGTACCTCAGCAAAATTAGCAACTCTTCTACCTGCAGTTTCAAGTCCATCTGCAAAAAAAAGAGTTAATTTTATGTTTTGTGTTTGAAAAAGCCATCTTACCACAAGCGGAAAATGCATGGAAATACTCAGCAACGTATGTCATGATGGATTTATCGTCGATCTTTTTAGTATCACAAACATCTTCTACATCAAGCAGTTTCTATAAATAGATTTGTAAATTTTAAAGACAAAAAAAATATTGCGAAAAAAAGGAACTTTTTCTTACGGGAATATTATACTCTCGATTTGCGATTTCGAATGCAAGTGCTGTATTTCCATGTCGATCAGTCTATTTTTGTTGTAGAGTTAGAAACATACATACGCATACAATCAATATACAAAGTGTTCTCACTTTATCTAAACTGTGATAGTCCAATAAATCTGGACGGTGGTAATGGATCAAAGCACAGCTATTTTGAAGAAAAAAAGTCAGAAAATACGAGACTAGAGTGAAATAATAGACAAACGTACAAGGCTAAACCATCCGACCAACTCTGAGTGAAGTCACGTACGTTGACATCATCATAGGATACAGTTTTTCTTTGACACCAAAGTAAAAGACCTTCTTTTGCGCCTTTACCATCTTGACTATTTAAAGGTAATAGTATTTAATATACTGCATACACATAAAATATGTTTATAAATACCTGATATCATCAATAATGAATCTTAAGATAATAAGCCAAAGTAAACCTAAAATCAATCTATGATTCTTATAGGAAACAATATCTAAACATAACGATGATAAAAATTCAGTTTCAATATAAAGATGGGTTGGTCCAGTTTATTTATTTTACCTTCAGCTCCAATGTTTGTCAATGGGACACCTCGTGATTTGACAAAATCCAGAGCAGTATTAACATTTTCCATACGTTGAAAAATTGTGATAGGATTTTTATTGTAAGGAGTAATTTCTCTTCCACTAATAATTTCCTATAAATAATGCTAAGTATAATATTCGCTAAACATACGTATGAATGGCTTACAAGAAGCTGAATCAATTTTACGCCGTTTGATAAATCCTCAAATAAATGCTCGACATGCTTGATTTTGCGACAGTCCAATTTGTTGTTCACCCTAAAAGCATATTAGTTTTATTATTTCCAAGGTAGAATTCAAGTTCCTGTCATATTTTTCTTTATTTACCATTTTGTGAATGCTATTTTATAAGTAGAAGCAAAAGTTAGTTCAAATGTTCTTTCGTTTTAATATTGTTCTAACTTACTTTTTGTTTGTATTTGCTCCCACTCTGATACCATGCTCTTCTTCTTTTCTTTACCTAAAATTCAATTCAATAATATGTTAAGCTCGGAGTTATACCATAGCGATTTTGTGCTGTTATTACCTTGGAAGATTTTATTCTCGAAAGGAGACTGTCTAATGTAACTTGTCATATTTCTTTTTTATACTGTTATTATTAACGAATTAAATTGTTATTTTCTAAAAGTGTATTATTTATAAAAATAAAAAGTAGAAAAGGAAAAGGAAAAGAAGTAAAAAAAAAAAGAATATGTAAACATTGTACTATAAAATGCCATTGTTGTTGTTTTTTCAATAAATTTCCTTTTTTGGAATTTAAGAAAACAACATTGAATTCGTGGATCAAATTCATTATTAATTTCATTATTACCATGAAAACTATTAATATTGAAATAAGGGAGTTTTATACAGAGCGAGAAAATAGAAAACGGATTGATTATTTAATAGATTTGTTTTAGAGGCGTTTTTTTTTCTAGGTTTGAAAATTCGATTAAGGCTTGTCATAGTAAACCCCAACTAAATAAGTAGCTGTTGTTATCGATTTAGTATTTGTTTTCTTTGAGTAGGGGAATCATTTTCATATAGATTAATAATACAAAAAAATATATACTAATGTTGGTAGAATGCGATAATCTTCTTGAATTTTGGTTAATACATGTGATGTTGCACAGCAAAAGAAGAAGGTCAATAACAACATAAATCTCTCTTTGTATAATTCTATAATAAAAAAGAGCACTTTATGTAGAATATGGCTACTATATGTCGTATAAAGAACAGTTTTAACAAAACCATCTAGATTATCTTATTATTTAATTGACCAAGAGAGTAGTAAGCTCACGGAACGCTTTTATTTTCAAAGATAGCACATCCTGGTTAATCAACTAGTATTAACTGCTTGGTACTATCAAAGCAACTTGTTTCAAGAAATACGATCTTTATTTCTATTTAAATTTGTTGTGTATCATAGAATAGAAGATCAAATGATAATTACTAAGTATTCTTATAAAATATATACCATTTGAAGACATGTGGACCGGATTTTTTTATATATAGAATAGTTCTCAATCTTCAACCATCGTCAAATAATGATCAATGGTGTGATATAAAAATATCAACGGAAAGTTGGAGGAATACGTAAAAGTAAGGTATAAAAATGAGCTTTCCTTTTTTTCTTCAAAAAAGAACGATTTACGATAGAAATAACCATGTGGAACGAAAAGAGAATGGATGAATCAAAAGACTCGCATAGAAGTTAACGTAATTGCTGTTTTTGAACTATTAATAAAACTTATTTCAAATATCGAGAAGTTTTTGTAATTCTTTAGATTTAAATTATAGATATATTAATTTACTTAGTATCTTTTTAATAATAGTATAAGGTTTACCATAATTCAATATATCGAATGGTCATATTATGTACTTATACTGTAAATATATCAGGAGAGACAAAAAAAAGACAATATGATACGGAAATAATAAAAAAAGACTTTGTTTACCATAAGACAATAAAAGTATTTTTTGAACAATATTACCCAAACGGCGTGAGTATGGACCATTGATTCCTATATTTAGATTTGGATACCAAAAGAAAAGGCTTTTTTTTGCAGATCGTTCCTAATTGATTAAAAACTAACCCAATAAAAAAATAACCAAGTCAAAGAAAAAAAAGTAAAAAAAAAACAACTCAGCAGGAGTTGTTCTCGGGACGCATTCCGTCTGGAAAAATAATAGTAAAAAAGACAATATCTGGAAAGACTTTCTAGTTTTTTATTCGTTATATGATGTTTTACATGAAGCTTGTGATATTTTCGATGGTATTATAGTTTTCAAAATCTACAAAAAGAAAAAGAAAACCAAAAAAAATACAATTCTGTGTGTCCATTTCTGGGGTGATTTCCTTGGGTTTCTTCTTTATAAAATTGAAGGGTAAAGAGGGTTGCTATTGTGCTGGAGCATCGGATAAAGATCTTCGGGACTATCAGGATAAAAAAAAGGAGCTTGAAGTGTCATCAAGTGAGATATATTAGTCTTTTGTGGTTTAATCATGCCAAATGGAATATTACCGTGATACATCAAGTGAGGCGGAATAGCAGCTACACATGATGGTTCTGGTGTTGAAGAAGGTGACATTGTAAGATCTCGGCATAGATCCAATGACGGCGGTTGCTGAGCTGGCGGCATATCTACGATTGGATTTACACTGATTTTGGTTGCAAGATCGGGTACTAAAGAAATTAAATCTAATAAAGCTCTTTTAAAAGCATCATGGCTTCCTTGAAGAACATGTAGACCATCTACGCTAGCCTGCTTATCCTGGGTGAAATCCCCGCATTGAATCCATTGTTCTTGTTGCTGTGACATCGTAAATTTTAAGGGTAACTGAACTTCAAGATCAATTTGACCAACGAGTTCCCCAGTCTCCACTTGTATTTGCTGGCTGAGGCGTAAATGGTGAATATCATCAAAGTTAATTTGGATTCGGAATTGGTGTTCCTCTGCTTGTACTCTCCATACAAATTCACGCTCAGTAGGATTACCATAGCAAACAAGATCCCATTCTCGATGATGGGTATTTGGTGAAGCATGTGCAAATCGAGTCCATGAACCAACTCGGAGGACACTTACTGGGAGTAGCACCATTTGGAGCGGAGACTGAGATAAACCAAGACTTGCGTTAATCGGAAATACTGGAAGAAAAATAGAAAAAAAAAGGAGAAGTACAGTCGAGCAAGATGGATAGCATATAATTAACATAGATATATGTATAGTTTAAGTAATTATAGTTATATTAAGGTCGTAATGACAAATGCAAAAGAGTAGAAAATTTTGTTAGCGATAGACAACGAAGGTATAACCCTATTAGATAAAAAACTTACCATTAGGATAACTCTGTAGACCTTCGGACATGGCGCGATTGGATAAATTCGAAGTTAATAAATTAGAAGATTTGGGCTCTGGCTTTGAGCTAGAGCGAGGTCTTCTTCGAATATTGTGTTGATTATCATGTTTTAACTCTTCAAAGCGTTCTGGGGTCATCATGGTACGGAAAGTTGCTTGATAACGTGGTGGGGCTTGATGGTGGCGAGTGGGCTCCATCCATCCCGGTCGTAACATTGAGGCGGTGGTGGTGTTACCATAAACACTAGACGCCTCAATTTTTCTGGCCTTTGCGCGACGGTTCTGAAACCAAATTTGGATAGTGCGCTCCGTCACGGCAAGTTCCCGAGCAAGTCGACTACGGACACTTGAGTCTGGTAATGGGTTATTATTAAATGAATCTTGCAAAGTAGCTACTTGGCTAGGTTTAAGATGTGTGCGCTTGCGTGTAGAAGCTGTTGCTGGATGGCTCATCATGTTGTAGTATTATATTTTACTTTTTATAAAGAAGGGATATACAGAGAAGAAAGAAAAAAGATTTGGGAATATAAACAGGAAAGAAACAGTGTACAATTGAAAAAAAGTTGATCTTTTTTAAGAAGAATAGGAATAAAATAGAAGAAAAGAAAAAATGAGTGTGACGAATAGAATTGATCGCGAACCAGCACAATAACAAAAAAAAAGATAACCCTATATAAAAATAAAAATAAAAAGAGTGTGAAAAAAGGGGGATTTTATAACGGGAGAGAAAGAAAGAAAGGGAGGATGATGAAAGAGAGAGAACAAGAGCTTGTAAAGAAAAACGAAAATGATGTCAAATAAAATAAGCGCAGGTCCAGACACCCAGTTAGAGAGTGGCAATAGACAAGTCCGCACTTTCCCGATCCAAACTTTAAGCACAGACATGGAAGGAGCACCTAAAACCTGACCATTGAATAGAACAATCAAGTGATGTCAGTTCAATCTGTACCTAGAATATATTCGTGTCCAGACTTTTTTGTCTTTATTTAAGGTTTTTTTTATTCATACCGTAGAAGGTCGATCGTATTTTATTTTTGCAGTAAAAGAGCAAAAGAAAAAAAATGGTAGGAATAAAATAGAGTAAAAGAATGGATGAATGATAGATGCTAATTTAACGCTTCACTAGGTGTTCTGTCAACTTGAAGTATATTTAAAGTCGTCAAAAATACACAAAAAGTAGGCCTTATTTCTATCTCAGCCATGGCAACTAAGCTTCTCTTTCTAAAAAACTGATGCCACTACCACAGCTTTTTATTCGCTTGATATAATAAGACACAGTTCTTCTTATTTTCAGAAGTTTGGAAGAAAAAAATGGACTTGTGCTACAATATGAAAAATGCAGCGAAGATGTTCCAAACGGTGCACAAAACGAACGTAGGGAAAGTTTTGAGTCATTTGTGATCAAAACTACTTACAAATAATCAAAGAATAAAACTGTAACAATAACATCAGGTTGAGATCAGAGAATGTAATACTCAAACTCGTCTTTTTTTATTATTTCGTCTGATGCATTTTCTTTTTTCCGAGTGGGGTAGTAAACTTTAATCCATCGTATACCAATCATAAGAAATTCTGGATGGACATTTAAAGTTTATGTTATTTATAAAAAAAAACGGAATTGTTTTAATAATGTTTTATATATATATATATATATATATTTGTCAAGCTGTCATTTTCGTAAATATTAAAAAAAAATGTCACCCAATTGAAAGGCTTCAAGATCAATAAAATATTACTGTGATGGCAAGTTCCTAGTTGCGTATGCGTCTTTCATAAATTAAATAATATGTCATAGTATTCTGCTATATCAATAATTCATAGCGTGTCAGTTCTTCAAGATTGCTATTCAAGCAGTATTCTAAATACATCCTATCTATCGATACAGTTTGGAGTAAGCATAAAAACCTCTACTGGATGGACAAACATTCGATGATGCTTGCGAAAATCTTGGAGTTACAAATCTTGTTCTTGTAGATTTAATACCAGACCAATCACAATCTTGGTAATTGAATTGCTTACTTGCCTAATGATGTAACCGTTTGTTTTAACACATTGAATTCAAATAATATGACAACCATTAATTTTTTTACTATAACAACAGCTAACAAAAAAAGAAAGTGTAATTATTCTTCTCTGCTCAGAAAACGCTTCAACTCTGGGAAGGTTGTATTTATCCGTTTTTTTGGTTTTTAAATCAGCTTGTAACTTGGGACTCAAGATAAGGACTCAGCCAATTTAC
The DNA here is from genome assembly GCA_024140195.1 of Backusella luteola. NCBI lineage: Eukaryota > Fungi > Mucoromycota > Mucoromycetes > Mucorales > Backusellaceae > Backusella > Backusella luteola. Next base: position 3,460 of record VCJC01001133.1, on the reverse strand, counting down.
CCATCGACGATCCCTAAATTATATTTAAAAAAATTTCCTATATATATTTAATTAAAAAAGATGTCTATTTATTTGACGACTTTGTTCTTTTTTCTTTAATTCCTTTCTTTTCTTTCCTTCTTCTTCTTTGTTTTTTTTAATTAATTCCTTTTGGTTTTTTAATAAAAAGTTTTTAATATGAAAAAGGGTAAATCTGTAAGGATTCAGTCCGAGGATGAAATGGAACTCATTCCTGGTAAATAAACTACTTTCAAGTTCTCGCACTTTTTTTTAACTGACAACAATATCATAGACTCAACAATTCTACCACCTAATGCCAGTTATCGCACAAGAAAATCTTCCAAAAATGATGAATCTTTTTACAGCATTGAAATACAGCAGGGTGACCGATTCTTTTATGATGAACCCAGAAAAATGACAGACAGTGAAGAAAAAAGCACCCGTGATAGTTTGACCCCTCATGACTCATGGTCATCCAATGGAACAACGGTCGATCCCGATCAAATCGATAATCCCTTTAGCGATTCCAATAAATCCAGTTCGAGTAATGAAAAGCGGCCTATAATAGAGTCGGTGCAATTAGAAAACCTAGAGGACGATGATGATAGTGACAAAGAATTTGATTGGAACGATGATCCAGGACAGGTCAAACCGAAACGTCGTATGACAGCTCGCCAGCGATTCAATGCTGCCATGTCTAAACCTTGTTGCTGGCATTACTTATCACCTTTATTAAAACGTATCATTATTGCACTTGTGGGTTCTGCTATCTTTATTGTAGTTGCGGTTGTCATTTATTTTACTTTACCAAAGCCTACCGAGGAACAGATGGCCGATCCAAATTTCACTAATGTTCGAAGCAATCTACAATGCTGGATGTACTGGGCAGCTTTTATGTGGCATATATTTTGGATTACCACTTTTATTTTCGATCTCATACCCTCGATTGTGTCTCTATGGATTAAGAAATTTCGTGGTACAAGATCTGAGCGAGCTAAATCTTACATGGAGGTAAACCTATTTTCTCTTTTCTATTTATTTAGCATAATAGGTGTAAAAAGTGATATGCTGATCGTCTTATTGGTACTTCTATTAATAGTATTACATGAGCCTAAAAGGTTATATCTGTTTGGTACTCATTGCAGTCTGGAATCTAGGCTGCTGGGTATTTTTAATTAATCACCCGTTCGACGCAAGTATCATTTCTTGTCAGAAAAAAAAAATTGTTACGACTATTTTGTGTACTGACTTTCTATTTTTACTCTATTTTTTTTTATTAATAGTCAATTAAAGCCCATTCGTATTCCGCCATAATAACAAAAGTGTATGGCGCTCTCTTGGCAGCTGCTGGCCTGTTTTTTATTCAAAAAACAATTATCCAGATAATTGGTAAAGTATCATAAAAATATATTTTGTACACACAATTGAGTCTAAAAAATTGTCATGATTAACCTGCCCACACCCCACTATAGCTATCCGCTTTCATAGAACCGCTTATAAAGATCGGTTGACCGAAAACAAGAAGAGCTTGAAGAGTGAGTGTTACTTTATCTATCGCTATATTGATTTATATATCATCAAATGACTTATATATTTGATTTCTTCTTTTATTTAAAATAATCAAGTTCTGGATTCACTTGCAAAATCGGAGGCAAAGAAATCACGCCCCATCTCCACCAAACCGGGCCAATTGAGACAACGTAAAACGGGACAATGCGATAGTAACTCTGGCAGTAGTCATGATGAATCTGCACTAGCAAATAAACATTTATCCTCTTCGCATGAATTAAGTCAATCATCGAGTCAATTTTTCAACAACTTTCAAAAGACCATATCAAAGATTGTTTTGGCAGACAAACCAAGTACATCGAATAGACTCTCCAAAAACAAGATGGACATCAATTCAGACGATTATGCAAAGAAAGTGTCGCGAAAACTGTTTTATTCACTAGCCTACCCCGAGGGCATACCTTATGGTCAAGAGCATGAGGACTCCAAAAAATACCTCGACATCTCCGCCTTTACACCTTATTTCAAAACAAGGGAAGAGGCGCAGGAGGCATTCCAAATTTTTGACAAGGACGGAAATGGCAATTTGAGTAGACGTGAGTTTCGTGACACAGTGGTACAAATCTATCGCGACCGTAAAAGCCTGGGACAGTCCATGCGTGACACCAGTCAGGCACTTGGCAAGATTGACAACACGCTACTCGTTATTCAGTTGATGATTACTACGATTATATGTTTGGCGATATTTAATGTGAACTTTTGGAACGCTCTGGTCCCCTTTGGTACCTTACTTCTGGCTAGCACGTTTATTTTTGATACTTCCGCTAGAAACCTTTGCCAAGGTATTGTGTTTCAGTTTGTAACTCATCCATATGACTCGGGTGATATGGTGCAGATAGACGGTTCTTATATGACTGTGGAGAACATTGGTATCCTGGGAACTGTTTTTGAAACCGCAGAGGGTATTAAGATGTATGCACCTACCACTGTCCTGATAACAAAGCTCATTAAAAACATCCGTCGATCCGGAAACATGGGCGAGGTCGTTTACTTGAATGTTGATTTCCGGACATCCAATGAACAGATTCTTGAACTTCGTGAGCGATTGATTGAGTGGGTGAATGGTCAATCTCGAGACTTTGAATCTGGATTTGATTTGCGTTTGACTGAAATCGTTGATATGAATAAGGTTATTCTCTCCATGTGGCTTCCGCATAAGGGTAATTGGGTGGAGCTCTCTAAGCGCTGGCAAAGAAAGACTCGTTTTATGCTGGCATTGAAAACGATCTTGAATGAAATGGATATCAAATACGAATTACCTGCACAAAGAATTTCTTCTGATAAGTCTCCTTTGGATGTACAGAATATCATGCAGCAAACAACACAAAAGTTTAATGGTCAAGCATAACTGAGCCTTTATGTTTTTATTATTTATATTACTATCATTATTATATTTCCTTTATTTCACTACCAATATTCCCTTCACATATTTTTTTATTTCCCTCTCTTAAAAACTTTGTATATTAAAAGGCATTATAAATAATTTCCAAAACATTATATAAGATAATTAAAGAAAAAGAAACGGTTCCTTCTTTTAAGAAGAAGTATTGTTTGCACAATCAGGTGCGCTTTTCGTCCTCTCAGTTACGATCGTCATAGCTTATAAATATCCTTTGGTAATTTACTTGCATTTATTGCAAATGAGTTCGTTGCAGGTAAAACAAATGTTTACATGGGGTACATTTTGTATTACATGGTACAAATGTGAAAGTTGATTTTCAGCAATTGTTTAATTAATTGTTATTGTTGTATTATCAAGTTTTTAAATTGGTTTTGTTATCACCTTACTTATTTATCAAATATAAAGCAATCATAGAAACGAACAATCGCTCGAACCTTTATTTATTTGTCTTTGCCTTTTTTTTTTTTTTTTTTTTTTTTTTTTTTTATT
>VCJC01001129.1:1134-17025 GCA_024140195.1 Backusella luteola | reverse complement strand
ACGACTCTCTCTTGTCTTGAATTACTTGATTATATATTACTTATACTTACCTGCACAACAATATTCAAGCAATTTTGGAAGAGGCGAATAAATCGTACAAATTTGGAATGTCAGCTATTCGACAGGAACATAATTATAGACGTGCGAGTGAAAAGTTGGAGTTAATTACAAGAAGTACAACAGCTAAAAATGGATTACATACACTTAATTCTTTCCGCCTCAACGCATACATCCCTTTGATGAATTGCATGAGATACAATAATAATTTGAAAGGGGCCATTGAAACGAACAAAGCTATCTTGTCCATGATGAGTGAATATTCTAAATTGGGACTTCCTGGTCATACAGCAGAGATCTCCGATTACTGGCAAAACTTGGGTGAATTGTGTGATAAAATGGCTAGTGAGTCAAAAGGACGCAGTAGTATCCTCGAGAAGAAATGGTCCAAGGAGAGTCGACAAGCTTTTGGTGAAGCATTAAAGATTAGAATTGTTGTATACGGAAAAGATCATCCTAAAACTAAGCATGTTGAAAAGCTTGCTTAATTTTTGAAATGTATAATTTTTGTTATTACCCTTCATTTTGAAAGTACAATGTAATAAAAATTGTTAAAGGATTATTCTTGTCGTATTTGCCTTATAATAACTATAGGTGATACGAGACCTCATCGAATACAGATGACGTTGCTTATTATTTATACTCAGTTTGCTATATTTGTGACATGGTCATGATTTTGTTATGAGCTCTCACTCCATCTAATAAAAGAGTAACTAAGAGACTCATTCTGTTTTCAAGATTTATTATTGCTTATAAAAAATATCACAATGCTAGAGTTTTTCTCAAGCACTTGTGTTTTTAATCTTACTAGTAGTGATAATCATCTCAATAAAGTGATAGCAAAACGAACACTAACCAGGAGTTATATGTGTGTTTGCAATATTATCATTATTTTTTCTTAATATCATATGTACTTTCTAAAAAATAGCTCAAATAAAATTTACTTGAATAGCATCACTCAATTGTTATCGGTTATTTGTGTTTTTATTAAAGCAGTCTTCAAAATTATATCAGAATTCGAAATGTGCGTAAAGGAGAAATAAATCTCTTTTTCTTGTTTTAAATTCCCCCTTTAAATATTAAGATACTTTGATATATTATGAGAAAAAAATGAGTGTGCTAGCATTTAATCCATCGTTTATTTTTTTTCAGCTCGATAATAAAAACAGCACTAAGAATGATTATATACTTTATACTCTGCCTTGGCTTTATCAGAGTCATCAATGGAGGTAGGTTATAGAGATCGAGAGAGAAACGTCAGTACTGAATATTTTACCTTTTGATATAATAGTATCTTTTTCAACACAATGCTGGGAGGTTCTTAATGGGTAAATGTCCACTCAAAAAATAGTTGATGCCTTAGTAAAGATCGGTGAGCTTCTACTAAATTATATATTTCCAGAAAATCAAATTTATTCCAGGATGGCGTTTGTTACTTAAATCAAACTGAGTGGAGTTTACAACAATCAGACGACTGGATATATTATCCTCAGCAATACGGTAAAAGTGTTTAATAATGTTTCATTTTACAATAAATTAATCTAATATCACAACATTGTTTTTAATAGTGAATATCTCACTCACCGCTGCTAAAGTATCGTTTGCATTAGGTAAGCCGCATACTAAAGTTGATTGGTGCTACTGGCTAATTAGGTTTTTTTTTTGAAGTTGGAGGCTGTTGTGCACCAAATCGTTATAAGCCTACTGGTTTTCTGTATCAAGATGATGGAAGCACTTATGAGACCACTGGAAACAAAATAATGTCAATTTCAGATCGATCTATTGCACAAAATATAACTGTGGAAGGCTGGTATATGAAGAAATTTGTTGATGATGGAGCAATGGTATATTTTGATGGTGATCTTCTCCTTTTCAAATATAGTATTTATTTTTTCAATATTTCATCAAAATAGAATTTAACTGTCATTCCATCGATTCGTCATGCGGACAAGCAATCTGTACTCTACGAGGTTATTGCGTTTGATCGTGGTATGCTGATCGAGTATCAGTTCTATAACAATGATGGCCAATTCATTGGTAATTTTTCGAGCGGTGTGCTCCGAAATAGTTTATATATTCCTGATATCACACTTCCAAAATTCACTCGTAGTATAGTATGTATGATGTATTCAATATTTATAATGATGGTTAACCAATTATTTTTTCTCTAGAAAATATCATTTTATGGATCAAGAGCTGATCCGATATGTTACACATATCTTTATGCTGGCCTTTATGTCTACAGTCCTTTTACGACATTAACAAAAATATGTTCATCAGGTTTTATTCAGTTTCACAATTACATAAATATAAACATTGGGAGGATTAACTAAAAAAATTCTGTTATTTAGCTGTAACCTTTTTTCAATACTTATCTCTCGTCAATTTTCTTGTTATACCCATCACATTTGGTGTCATATCATTTATAACGGATTTTACCTTTCCTCCGTAAGTAAAAAAAAAAAGACATTTATAGATTTAAAGCTAACCATTAAAGATAGGCCAATTCGATTTTTGGGTAGAACACCTTCTCCAAAGGTTCTCATGTGTATCATAATGATGCTAGGTAAAAATAGTTTTAAAATATTGGTCCTATCACTCATTCATCTCTTTTTTTCTGACCATTTCATTTTACAAAACAGGATCTTTTATTTTTAATCAGGCATGGAATCTCATCAACTCTCAATCAAGTATATTTCATCCATGGTTGCCACGTGCTGCCAAACTAGTTGGTAATATTTATAATACTATTGCAAACTTCTATTATTAATTTCATATTGTATATACTAGAACTTTTCCTTTCATTTTTCTTATATGCTGTTTATTTCTACCCTGTATGTGAATATAATTTTTGTTCAAGAAAAGTACATGGTTTTCCTTAAAAATTAATTAATTGATAGGTATTTTTATGCTACCACGCAAGCTACAGATCTAGATTGGCCAACTTTTTTGGTATGTGGTATGAAGAAAAAAAAAGGAGTTCTATACTTACTTTTCGTTTCATGTCTAACTAGGGATATTTACCACTTGTACATTGTTTGGACTTCGTCTGGCTTTAGATCTTCCATCTTACGTTATAACCTATGCTCGTAGTTTCAATTTCCTTGTGATCAATGTGCTTGCTGCTGTACCGACATTTATTAGTTACTGCTCTGTATTGATATATTTTATAATAAGATTCTGTACCTATGAGCCATGCCGAGTATGCAGCATCGAGTTCCTTGAAGTTTCTGATATCGAAGAAAAATATGTTAGAGTACTTATTAAAAGAAAGCAGCAGCAACGAAAGGTTTTTTAAAAGAAAAGAAAACATATTTAACTAATTTATTAAAACTTAAAATGAGCATATTTAGACAAAGATTTATCATAACTCTTGGTTGATGACTTTGTGGTTATACATTACAGTCTATGTTTGGAGCTTAAAGGATCTTTCTATCAAAGAAGTTCGCTTAAATTTAAGGCTGGTCATGTCTTTTATACGAAGATTATTTGGAGTAAATGAATTTATCAGGTATAACATAAATAACGTTTGATAAGTATCCAAGAGCCAGTTATAACATCTCTTTTTCAAGGGTTCCGTTTGCTATTAAAACATCTCTTACGCTTTTATTATATTGCTTGTTCCAATTGGTTAGTTATTTCCTTGTTTCTTTCACTACAATGCATACAACTTAGTGACTTACGTGGTATAATTTAGATACCTTTATTGCTAACAGAGTTAATCGGAGTTGGTGGAATTGTGCCCGTCCATATCTGTTCCTGGTCACCTTATCTTGCCCAACTACAGTATCATCCAGATCCCATGTCATTTGCTAAAAAAACTTTTATGCTTTCTCAAATTGCCGTTTATGTTGCTACGTTAGGTGGAGGAGGGTGTAAGTCTACTTGATGTCTTATCATTTTCTTGACTAAGTCAGCTTTTTTATAGTGTGTATTGTTTATTCTCTAGGTATACTAAGACGGTTTACAAAAGATATCCTGCTTTTAAGAAAAGGAGATTATTTTTTGTTTAAAGGGAAGAGAAATCATGAGTAAGTATAGTTAAATCATATAGACAGGTATTTTATTAACATTTGTGGAATAAATAGCATTAATCTAGATGATGCCATCCGCTTTTTAGGTGTAGCCATTGGTTTTGGTATGTCAATACATTGGGATAAGGGATTATGAGAAGTTTTTTCTTATTTATTTTTAGGCTTCACTGGTACTCTTTACTTTATGGTTGAAATTGCATTTATTGGAGCCCTAATAATAACACTTGTGATGCTGGACCGATTGCGAGATTTTGTGTTTCAACATGTAGGATATGGCGTCTTTTTTGCCAGCTTGTTTATTGCCTGGCTTGTTCAGTTGATCCAGAAAAGAATCACAAATTTAATATTTGTCGAAAATCAGAGCAAATTTAATCTACAAAACAGATCGCCTTTGCTACACTATTGGTACTTTATGATGCTAACTTCAATGACTCGCGCCCTCACTTCGTATATTTTACGTACACTTAAATTGCTGGTTAGATACCCTCTCTTCAGTACAAGGGTGGATAGAAATGCTGAAACCTGGAGTGTTCGTCGTGGTGATGGAGGTAAAAAAGTAACTCAAAAAATAATTCATAATTTACTGACTTACCTATCTATACCCACTTGGAAAAGGTTTCTCTGCCTACTGTGGAATGGTAATAAAACTATAACAATTTAATACATCCTTATTAATATTACCCATAGATATTGGCTGAGCATGAATACAACAATCCTGTTACACTTTTCTTCATCGAATGTATCTTTGACAGTGTGGATTTTACAGTCAATAGCAATTTGCAGTCTCAGATAAATAGCTTATGTATAAAGCATCAAAGAAAAAGAAATAATGAGACTGAAAACGAAGGGCTAATTTGGAATCAATGTCAAAAAGAAAGTGATTTTGTTATGGATGCTAAAAGAAAAAGGGCTCGTACACGCTGGTTTTTGGCTTACACTTTGATACGAAACCCTAGAGTAAGTATGAATTAATGATAATCGGCTAGAAATTTCTAACATGATTTCTTATAATAGCTTATTGTTGATCGAAAAAGAAATTAAATATTAATATATGACTTTCTTTGTGAATAATAAAAAATGTAATAAAGTACAAGCTAAAATGTTACAAGACTATATATTATTGCTCTTAATAGCAATGAGTTGGACCTTCCATCCTCTAAACCAAGGTACATTTATCAACCTGTATGCAACGGCATCCTCAGGACCATATATTTCACGAGAGGCAGCAAATGATGTATAGTACCGTTCAAGCATAAACTGTAGCAAAAGCAGAGCCACAATAACAGATAAACCACAGCATATATACATTAAAAGTATTTCCTTTTGATGAGAATCCATCTTTTCTCTCAGTTGCTGCGCTTTTCGTTGTAATAAACTTTTGGGTATATTTTCTTCTTTCTCTGAACTTTCATTTTCGGAGTTATTCTCATCAGAGGTCAGCCCTTCTAGTGAATCATTTTTGCTTTGATTTGGCGGAACCAATACACCAGAGGATGAGGATCTGAAAGGGAGCATTATCCTGGCCCCCAAATTCTACAAATAAGCGGTATAAATCATTTGTACTCTATATACATAAAAAAATGAAACTTACATTCACGCTAGTAGAGACATTGCCCAAAGCAGCCGCTACCACACCACCTCCAATGTATTGGATTCCATTAGATGTCACCTCTTCGTCAGCAGAGTTATCTGAATCATTTGCCGGAGTTTCGACTCGTGACGGTGCTTCATGATCAACATCAGCTTCATTTCTTTCGTTAGCATAATTTAACTGGATCTCTTCCTCCAACTCCACCACATCTCCATTGACAGTCATTTTTCCCTTCCACTTATTCTGATCTTCTTGTCCCAATACACCTTGTACTGTCAGTTGTGTAGCGCTTTTAGTGTTGTCCTCTTTAGCTGGTACCAGCTCAAATTCAAAGTCTAATTCTGATTCCGAAGGTGATATATAAGCACAAACTATAATTGAATGCTTGCACGCCTTTCTAGTCTCGTTGGTGTTGACTAAATTTGAAACCGGGATTTGAGAGATCAAGACATTTAATTTCCCAGTCATATCCTTCTTCTTTTCTGCTATATCGGATAAATAGCATGTAATATCATAGCCACCAGGGAAAGTACATGTGTCAATGGTAAGGTTTAGGCAAATAAGAGAAAGGATCTGTTTATCGCTGGTGGGATTAATTTTTCGTTTAAGTAGAGTTGAAGGAAGTGATCCGCGTCGATAAGTGGGGTCCGAAAGTGGATTGCTGGGTCGTCGATTGGGGTTGATATATGCAGTTGATGAAGTTTGATCTGATTTTGCTGATGAGTCCCCGTTTTCATTGAAGAGTTCCGAAACCTTCCATCGGTTTGTTACCTTATATATACGTTTTTGCTGTTCATACTTTGTATGTATCTCCTTTAGCTGAAAATTGCTTTTATCTTCACTTATTAGCTGGTTGTTTGAAAAAACCAGGGGTGAAGTCGGCTGTGTTAAAAATGGAGGTGCTCCTTTAGTATTCAAGTATTTTTCAACGGCGACCATTTTTTTAGGAAACCAATTGTTTGCCACCAAATTGCTAAGATAGGTCGGAACAGAAGGACCAAGGTCAAGTGCAGCAACATAAGTAACGTGAGTTGACACAATCGGATGATTGGTGGTAGTGGTATAAGGATCAACTGGTTCCAAGATCCACCCAGAAATAAAAAGGCATCCTCGAATCTTTTTGCTTTCTTTCGTGGATGGATAATCCGGTAGTGAGCTTTCGATATAGAAAGTTCTCTTAGTCGGTTGCATGGCCAAAGAGGAAGTCTCTTGTGCTAAACATGTGCAGGTGTACATTTCGCGAGATCTAAACAAAATAATCAGTGCTTCGTTTTTCTTTAATAATAAAAAAAAGAAACTTGGCTTACTTGAAAGGAAAAACCGCTTTGACGTTTTGCTTGATAACTTTACAACCAGGCTCCACTTCACTGAGTAATTCGATATTGTCAATAGTGTCATCGTATGATTTTCGAATTTGATCAGTATCAGTTACAACTGATAACACTTCATCCACGGAAAAGTTTTCTATCACTTTTGATATTTTGTAGACCATAAAGGGTTCTGGGACATCTAATGTGAGGGAACTTGTCTGGTCCTTGTTATTGTTGTTGCCACTGCTTTTTATTCCCGATTTTTTACATATTCTAATTCCGGTTTTTGTGTTGTCTGTAAGTACTGTCCAACCAAATTGCTCATCAGTTCGTTTTAGAAATGAAAATGCAGCTGCAGCTTGTTCCTTTGGAGAAACTTTAATTGTATCTAATATTGACTTGATGTCTTTTAAATTCATGTCATCTTTTAATCCATCAGTACTGGGACTCGTCTGAGGAATGATATCTTGCTGTTGAGGATAATCAGTCGAGTATAGAGATTGCTCTTCTTCTTCAACGGTAATAACAGATCCATTTACTGTCAAATATCCAGAATTTTCGCCAGCAATTGAAGTGTCTGGCTTTATCAATACGAGAATTTTACCACGAAGTGGAATGATAAATGCTTTATCGTGTTCAACTGTTAACCAAATTCCGAAAGGATCACACGCCTTTTCTTTGGCGTGGATGTGCGATGGAGGCGGATCAACTACAACGGAGTAACGGTTTTGCTGGCTATTTGCCCATCGCCGTTTGTCCAATCGTACACAAATTTTTGTTTTTGCGTTGCTCGTTTCCTTTTCATCATGTCGTATGTATTCGCATCTCCAATTTTTGTTATTATGATCATGTTTTACGCCTACTAAAAGAGCATGACTTAACTTTTCCAAGTTGGGAGGGGCACCATAAGATTCAAGAAATTTTTTTGCTTGGTAAATCATAGAACATATTTCGGAAAATACTCTCCCACAAAGGTAATGAGGAACCCAAGTATTTGATACTTGGCCTAATAGCAGCTGTCGAATAGAAATTGTTTCCGCATTGATCTGCTCTAAGCGATAACCTTGTACATTTACTGTTGCACGAAGGGTACCTGATTTTTCCTTAGGTAGAGGCTTGTGCTGATAAAAATCTCCATCGCACGAGACAGAACATAAATCTACCCGAAGATCCGAGATGTATTGTCCGTTAAAAGACACATAATCACATGTACCCAGAGGCCAAGAACCTTTTATTTTTGTATGCCAAATTGATGTGGTATCTGAGATCGGATGTAGAAATTGAGCATCATCAAATAAAGGATCCCATGCTTTCCTTGAACCAACATTCTCTAACACAGCCTTTGCGTCCCAAATACTGCAATTTTTCCAGGTCGAATAAGATAAAAAAGCTCCAACTGGATGATTCGGAACGTCTAGCTTTGTTATAGTTACATTTCCATTCTCTCTTGTAGGCTGCTGGATAGTTGTACAAGGAGTTTTGGACTGAAGAAAGTCAACGAATCGCGAATGGGCGTCTTTTATGGCCATAGGATCTGAATCTGGCACCTTTGTTTCATACAGAATCTTGTTTCTGGGCTTTTCCACCTTTTTACTACAAAAAAAGAAGGTCATCAAAGAATAAGACGGATCAGATATTTTTACTTCCCACGCCTTTTGTTTATTTTTGTTTTTCTTACTCTTTTATGGGAAGTTGCTTTTTTTGCTCTAGTATCGGAGAAGGACTAGATGTCTCCTTTGGTGCCTGTTTTTGTACAGTTGGTACCGTGGAAGAAGTATTAATTTCCTTTATTGGCTGCTTCTGTGCATGAGATAATTTGGATGATTCCTTCACTGATTGTTGCTGTGGTCGTTGTCGATTCATAACTGGAGTCAAGGAAAGACTCGTTGGTGATTTTATAGGCTGATTTTTTATTATAGGGCTTTGGGTTTCTAGTCCTTCCATTTGATCGACAAATATATCATCGCTATCGTCGGTTTCTGAGGTGGAAGGATCATCAATCGAGTTTGTCACATTTTGTAGATTCCAAGAGGTAATTGGCCAGTCATTTTCGTTTACACAACATATTCCCAGCGCTGATTCTTTTATTTCCATTTTAACACGAATTATAGTATTTTCCAGTAGTATATCGTCTTTTGTAAGGTATTCTACCAGCTTACTAGGATGTATCATTTTGATGACATATAAACCATTTGATTTCTGATAAAGCCGGACACACAATTGGGCAAATTTACTAATCCATTCTTTATGGTCCGGTAAATCGATAGAAATAGAAGGTTGGGATTGTGCTTCTATTGTAATGATACTTTCTGTTAGTTCTGACTCGTCGTGTTCTGTGTCGTTTATTCTTTGTTCATTATTTGGATATCGGCCAGATTGATCCTCTGTATATGATGATTTTGGCGCAGCTTGTTGTGGTGTCGAAGAGGATACTAGTATTGAAGTCGAAGGGAATTTGTTTTTACGAAGAATATAATCGTTTTTGGCGTTTAGATCTGCGCCCCATGATCCACTTCGAGGTCTTCGAACATTTAGATTTGAAGTTGGTTGGATAAGCAATGGTTGTGTAGATACATTGTTTTTATGAGCATTTGAAAAATTGTAACATAGTTCCAGTTTTTTATCTTTTGGTACAAAGTCTTTTATATCGATTTCTTTGTCGCAATAGCTAATCCAAGCAAACAGATCTAAATTGATAAAATCGGCTATAATCGATGATAGCACAGTAGGGACATTCATGTTCAGGATATTCATTTCCGATTGGTAAAAAAATATTAAACGTGTGACACCGAAATGGATGGAAATATCGCAAGCCAAGAAGTATTCCTTGGCTTTTTGATTTGCTTGAGAAAAGGATGTTGTGATATAGCTAACGTGTCCTTCTTTCCGTGTAGTTTTTTCTACAAACAAATTATCACTGCATTTATATATATTAATTCGAATAGCGTCATTATTCATGCATTTCCTTCAAACCTTGACTGAGGTATTTTGCCTTGAATGATGCTTATATTTGAACTCGGTCTGCTTAATAGTAAAGGGTTCTTACAAAAGTGGCTCCCTACACAGTAATAGCTTATTGAGAAGATACTCTTTATGGTTATTTGATATCAGCACTTACAATTTGAACGTATATACAGAGTGGAGAGTATAAAAAACCAATATTCAAGCTCTTTCTTGGAACTTTGAATTTCTGCCACAGCTTTAAAGCTCGAATTCCGTTCAAGATTAGAATAGACTTCTACTGCGGCATCGCTATTTACAGGAATCCACTGGTCAGGCGAGGACTTTTGCAATGATCGAAATCTCTTTTCAGCTGCATGTAAGGCTGGTTTATAAAGAAGTTCAGAATCAGTAGTCATTCTTTTAAAAGCTAGTAGAAAAGGGAAGGAAAAAAAAAAAGAAACAAAAAAAAGTGTTTAGGTTAAGTGTGTGTGTGTTTGCGTGTGTGATGTGGTCATTGGATTTTCAAAACTGTTAGGTTTGTGTAATGGTCAAATTTGAGCTGTTCATAAGATTGATTGGTATAAAGTGTATAGAGTATTTCGGCATTCTTCCTTTCCTTGTCTCACCATTGTAATTTTGCTCACATTATTATTGTTATTGTCAGATTTACTACCTTATTAACATGTGAAGGATTTATAGTAGTGTACCTATCTGATTCAATTGTTAATTAATCCGAGAAAGACTAAAATACATTTAGGGTTCTCTGATTTTATTACGACATTTTGTTGCTTGACTATGTATTAGTCTCTTTGTGAACATATCTCATTCTTTTTTCCAGGATATGCCAATCAGGTGGGCTTGGATGGTTGCCCTTTGTCTATAAATGCATGGTACACGTGCTGCGAATACTTCATGTCAATACTTGTGATTATTGGTGTTGGAGGTATTTTCATCTGGACCTCTGCCCCACATTTTTATTTTGCCCTCCTCGGAAAATCTTAATTCCGATGGTTACACAAAGAGGCTCGAATCCCATCTCATATTAGATCTGATGCCCAGACCAGATGTCACGGCAGTAACATAATTCCATTTCTGATCAATAATGCTATCACTAAGGCGTCATATACGTAATATGAATACGAAACTGTGTCTGTTTGACCAACATAATGTGAAGCTGACCAAGATTGCCTCGTCAGCGTGGTTGATACCTAGTATCCGATTCTTTATTATAAGAGTTTGAGATTTTTTTTTAAAATGATATTCTGACATTTATTAAATAAAATTGCTCAAGCCAAATCATAAACAAATAGTAACAAAAAGAAAGAATAGAATGACAATTTTATTTTTCAAACATGTTCTTTTTTAATCAGTTATCGACGGAACGGAACCAATCTTCTCACATCGGATGAGAACTTTAGGTGGTGATATCTGAGTACATCGAGTGATATAGTCACAAAGCATTCTGCCACCTTACCACCTTCATACTGGGTAACTGGAACCGTACGATCAAAAGCCATTTTAATACGCTCAAGTGCCTTGTCCATGTAGTCATGTGAGCCGTCTCTCTTGTATTTTAAAATGAGTTTGATCAGAGACCTAAGCTCAATAAGCTCTGTGCGGAAGGGTGGCTCCTGTGCTAAATAGTGTTCAAAGTAATCCAGAGCTTTTTGTGAGCCAAATGCATAGCTAATGGGAGCGAGAATGGTTCTTTGAAGAGCTTCAACCTCTTCATTAGTCATTTCTTGTCTGTGTGTTGTAGCATCTTCCACGTGCTCAATGAAGAGGCCATACGCTTGTTCAGCATTAGCGTAATTATGGTGCTGCTTGCACTTATTCAAGATAACATTTATACAAAACTTGAAGGGAATCGGTGCATGGTTTTTATTCTTCAGCAGAATATCTTCTAAGCTCGTAACGCCGAGGTTGTGATTTCCGTTAGTAGTTTGCAGTTGCATATTCTTTGGATATGCTGTGGCCAATTTTTTGTTCGTTCCTGTCAATTACTGTGAAATTAGTAGTGCTGTTGCTTTTTTTATTAGAGCTTTGTTTCATCTGTTGTTCAAAATAAGATATTTTCTTAAAGGACAAGTCTTTTTGGTAACAGTCCTTTGTTTTTGGTAGATTCGACGATTTATGACTTCTAATTCCTATTTTGACCACCAACTTTTTTTCATTGAAATTTGGTAGCCATATACCAATTTTAACGTGCGTAAGGCGTCTTTTCCACCATCAGTTGGCCATGATGATAAAAAAAATAACAATAAATAAAATGAAAATGAAAAAAGGAAGATATAATCTCATAATGTCAAAAGATAAGTCAAGTTTCCTCTTTAAAATTGATAATCTATGTAAACATTGTGTAGTGTAAATAACGAAAGTGATTGTCAGTTTATTATAGTTATGATATCACTGATGTAAATGGATCCTAGCCAATCTACTATACGAATGTTTTATATGTAGTAAAATTATATAGGCTAAAACATACTATGGATTTCATTCTTATAATGAAAAAAAAAAATCTCTCTATGTAAATAAGCTTGAGTCATCTTTTAACATAACTAATGTTTACATCATTAAATCGTTATAAAAGTACGAGAAAATAAATACAGCACTAATATCAGAAGACATACAAGGAAATGTGTACTTTATGTAAGTACAAATCATTGAGGGGTACTTTCCAATCTTCATCATATGCGTTTATGGCTAATACGGCTATTACTTATTATAGTTAGATCAGGGTCTCGGAAGCAGTGCATGTAGTACATCGCTCTTTTTCTCTCTGTCATTTTTTTTAGATGATTAATATCTCAGGGGAGCTTCATGTAAAAGTATGTTTTCCTTTATCTTTGATGCTTTGTCACACATTATTATCTGTGTCAAACTAATTCTATGTTGAACTTTAAGTAATATCTTACCCAACTATTTTACTAATTTCTGCAATGTATTGATATAAAAGCAGGAAATATTGATATTTTATGCGTTTTCTAAAAAAAAGGCACATGCAAACAAGCTGAATAAAAAATATACTATATAATGAAATCCCTTTTTTATTATTTTATTTTATAGACTCAATCTATTTTTATAACAAAATTTGGAGCAGTCGACATGTTCACTGATTCAATGAGTGAATCATCCAAGTTATAAGATTACATTTGTTGACTCTTTTGAAAATGAAGAGAGATAACCTGGTGAGTTATTTTAGATAACCCCAAGTTTAGAACCAGGATTCTTTTTAACATTATGAAAATATATCTTTCGAAACATATTATTATCTGTTCAAATGATCGATGTTTTTTGTTCAACAATAAACATGGTACCTTTTATCAATATGATAACCAGATCCAATGATCCCTGCACGGCTCTCAACTGCTGTTTACTTTTTGTATCAGGTACATTTTTTTAATAATCGAAACCACCCGCTTTTTTGTGAATGATGACCTTTTTCTTATCCTCTAAAAGTCCAGAATGAATGTTAAAAAGATGGACAGTTGTTTTTCAAATAAAATATGCTTATCCCTCAGCCGTCCAAGCGTCCATTTATTGGTACTTAGCCTTTCTTTTTTCTGGAAGATATTATGTATTCTGGCGGCTAAGAGGCTTTTGGAACCATTTAAAACTTTTTTTATTCATGTATTATCATGTTATTGATACTAATAACGGCAACTTGAAAAGATGTATTTTAAAAAAAAGGCTAATCAGGCACAATTTATAATCCAGGAACACCGATAGTAACTTTATTTTTCCTTTTTATAACTTATAGGAGAGAATGAGCGTCATTTTTAAATCACCGGAAACAAAGAAATCAATACCTTTAACAGTCCTTTACATGTATAAGTTCGGTATCGATTACTTTGAATATCAGAGAATATTTACCGGAAGGTATTCAAAAGACGATATAGATCAGTTGATATTCAGTGATTCTGTTGAGATCATAAGTGTAGCACAGTGAGGGCAAATTTAGTGATCTTATTGTGAAGAGTATTAATTTAGTATCATATGATTTACCCTGAACCTTATAAAGGGGATCTATATGAAAAGAACGAACCGAATTATATTCATTTCCTGCATCTTTTATTTATTGCATTCTATTTTTTCGTTTATCCTTTTTTTTAGTTGCTTTTCTTTTCTTTAAACTATAATAAGTTAAAAGTTAGTATAGCCTAATTATGAGTATAAAAAGATACACAGCTAAACTATGCAACTATTCCTCTGCGGAATCAATACCACTTATACGACGAGAAGATGAAGAATCTGGGTTATCATTGTTTCAGTCCGAGCTATATTGGATAGCTAAAAAAGCACTACCGGTTGTTTCCACGCATTTACTACATAGTACTCTTCAATTAATTACAGTCTATACAGGTGGTCATCTTGTAAGTTATATATATATATATAATTAAGCGGACCACCTTCATTAGTTTTTTCCCTTTCTTTTTGTTTTGTTTCTAATGATAGTGTTACTAGAATACTGTTGACTTATCAGCATTAGGACTTGGTAACATGATTGCAAATGTAAGCTGTTGGTCGCTTACTTATGGTATAGCCAATGCATTGGTAACATTCTCTTCGCAATCTTGGACCGGTTCAAAGGATAGAACAATTCTTGGGGTGTATCTTCAAAGAGCGTATGTTCTACTTACCATGTTACTTATACCAGTTTCAATATTATGGTGGCATAGCGACACCGTCTTACTTTGGATAGGTCAAGATCCTGAGGTATCTGCTCGTGTCGCCGTCTATTTACGTCACTTATTAATAGGTGCGCCTGCTTACATATTCTTTGATGCAACCAAGAAATATGTGGAGGCACAAGGCATTATGCATATCTCTACAATTGCTATTGGCATTTCAATTCCTATTTATGCTGTACTAAATTATACGCTAGTTTTTATGGAGCCGTTCAAACTAGGTTTCATTGGCATTCCAATTTCCATTAGCATCACATACTGGCTGATGCTATTCATTATGGTCTTCTATATTCGGTTTATCGATGGATACGCTGCGTGGGGCGGATTTTCGTTAGAATGCTTTAATGGATTAGGCACTTTTATGAAACTTGCGATTCCTGCCATTTTTTCAGTTGCTGCTGACTGGTGGGCTTGCAATTTATCGAGTATTGCTGTAAGCTACTCTGGGATCGAAAATATTGCAGCCAATTATATTTTGCTTACAATTGAAAAAGGTCTTATATCCATTCCTATGGGTTTCGGAACAGCGGGGTCAAATCGTATCGGTAATAATTTGGGAAGAGAGAGTACAAGGCGAGCTCGTTTTTCCTATTTTGCTACAATATTCCTTTGCACGATTCTAGGCTTAATTAGTTGTATTTTGCTTACTATATTTAAAGGGCCCATATCTAAGTTTTTTACAACAGATGATGGCGTTGGTATATTACTGGAAAGCACATTATGGATTGTTGCAGTGGCATTTTTATTTGATAGCATTAGCGTTGGGTATAAATTTGTAATTACTGGTTTAGGCAGGCAAGTCGTTACCGCAATCTCATACGTTGTGAGTTTTTATTTATTTGGGCTACCCGTATGCTATTATGTTTGTGTTAAACTTCGTATGGGAGTCTCTGGATTGTGGTCACTCTACATTGGCGTGCTTTTACTGGTGATATTAATAAGCAACCTCTATTTATTAACTGTTGATTGGAACTGTGAGACTGAAAGAGTCAAAACAAGAGTTAGAAAAGAAGAGTCAGCCATTAAAAATAATATATAAAATGGTCCCTTCGAGAGGGTCGATTACAAGCTTTGTACGTTCAATAAACCATTAGTATTTTTGTTTCATCCTACGCTTTTGCGTTTATTTACTAACCATAAAGTAACTATAACTAGTTAATCGAATATATAGTATATTTATTGTCAATAGCATCGAATATAGTAGTATGTTTACCAATGTGTAAATAATAACTTGTTTTTTAAGGGGCCATTGGTTAAATTTTAAATTT